>JAUTBV010148475.1:0-25667 GCA_032361325.1 Lepetodrilus fucensis | reverse complement strand
CACAATATCAGTTTCACCAACTCGTTTAATAAATTCAGTATTGAATGACCACTCATGTTAGATCCTCTATTTACAGTCATTGCAATCAGACCTCAGCCCAGCTAGCATAACTAGCAAGTGTCATATTTGAGCGTTAGTTTCGGAGTTTATTTTAATGAGACTGGTTAATTTCTCGTACGTCTTCGATGTCGACGAGACCCACCCAGTAGACGGATACCACCAGTGGACGTATGTTGACATCAACTTACCTGAGAGGGGTTTCTATTAGTGTGAGGAACGACGTGAACTGAGACACGACCAGGCTGCGGACACTTCTGTCCTCTGTCCGCTGTTTTACCAGGCCGGCCATCAGGGCGTCCACCTGTAACCATAGCAATCGACTGTCAGGACCATAGCAACCCACTGTCAGGACCATAGCAACCGAATGTCAGGACAGTCTGACAACTAATGCTGATAATTTTGTAGGATGCCTAAGACTAAGACTAAGACTAAGTACATTTTATTGCAATTACTGTAGTCTATTGGTGGTCTATTACTACGCAGGGATAAAACTTCAAATTAATTATTATTATGGTCAATTTTGATTACCTAATACCTGTTAGTAATATAGCATTACTCAGTTTACCGGTAACTCTTACCAAGAATAACTAATATTGGACATGGACATGATTGTGTCTATATATAGAAAGATGTAGCAATCTAAATAATGTACTTATTTAATAACACATACGTTAGGTTTTCGTCTGATATATTCGTTTTCGTAAGATTCCGGCAGTGACATTAAGCAACAAACAAATCAATCGATTATCGTATACATGGCAAAGTGAAAGCGGTCTGAGGTGAGTCACATTGACCCTACATGAAGACGGAGTTGTCTACCTTGGTGCTGGACCGCCAGTCTCCGTACACCTGTGGCTGGGAATGTTGCTCGGGAGCCAGCGGGATGATCTCGTCCTCTGTGATACTCCTCCGACACAGCGGACAGGTGGCTGATTCCTACAACAAAGAGAGAATGCTGGCCAACATCTCAATGGAGACCCCATCTCCTAACATGTTCTTCCTTTCATTTGGTGCGTTGTGGGTCACAGCCTATTGTTACGTACAGGGTATCGCCTCTCGAAGCGCTCATATCTACTACGAGAGCATATTATTATGGTACTATGGTACTCTGTTGCCTTAGAAGATGGCACTGTTGCCTTAGAGGATGGCTCTGTTGCCTTAGAAGATAGCACTGTTATATTAGAGGATAGAACTGTTATCTTAGAGGATAGCACTGTTATATTAGAGGATAGCACTGTTATCTTAGAGGATGGCTCTGTTGACTTAGAGGATGGCACTGTTATCTTAGAGGATAGCGCTGTTATCTTAGATGATAGCACTGTTATCTTAGAGGATAGCACTGTTATCTTAGAGGATGGCACTGTTATCTTAGAGGATGGCACTGTTATCTTAGAGGATGGTACTGTTATCTTAGAGGATAGCACTGTTATCTTAGATGATGGCACTGTTATCTTAGAGGATAGCACTGTTATCTTAGAGGATAGCACTGTTATCTTAATTGATGGCACTGTTATCTTAGAGGATAGCACTGTTATCTTAGAGGATGGCTCTGTTGCCTTAGAGGATGGCACTGTTATCTTAGAGGATGGCACTGTTATCTTAGAAGATAGCACTGTTATCTTAGAGGATAGCACTGTTATCTTAGAGGATGTGTGGCAATTAGCAAACCTTCTCGTTGGCTTCCTGGTGCTTGATGGCGTTAATGATGCACGTGTGACAGAAGTAGTGCCCGCACAGGAGGATGACCGGGGATTTGAGGGTGTCCACGCACACGGAACACTCGTCCTCGGCGTCATTCGCCACCTGCAGCCTCTTCTGCAACACCGCCTTCCTCTTCTCCATGTCCTCGTCAACATCTTCATCCTCTGTTCAAATAACAGTCGGTTTGAGGGTTAAAGGTCAGTATGATTGAAAACTAGTTTTTTGAAATACTAATTGTTCCAAAAATGTCAAAAATCATTAAAAAACGAAATAATTGATATGAAACGTTTTTGACAAGGACTAGATTGAAAACCAAAGACTATCTAGTATTGCTTATAGGCCGTACTCTAAGAACATCTAAATGGAATTATTGAATGAATTTGTTACTGAATAAGACCTCAGATATACCGTACTTAACTCTATGGGTCAGATGACCAAAACCTTCAATTAAGCAACACATATATTTTAAGATAGCCCGTGGGTTATTTATCCAAAACAAGAGATGAAGGTATATATGTGTTTACGGACCTAAATCATCGACAGGAAGATGGTCCTCCGGAAGTAGACCAGAGTGGCAGCACATTTGGCGCAGGCGCAGCATGATTTCCAGCACTAGGATGTACTTCTTCAGAAGTTGGTTCTTGTTGACGTACCTGAAACACGAGAGTGATATACAGCATCATAGAACTGGCGTTACGTTGTCTTAGAACACCCACACAATTTTATAACAGCATCTTTTAAAATGCCATAATTTGTTTCTTAATCAACGATCGTAAAGGTCCCTACACACCAGAGGCGAGCGATATATCGAAGACGACTACCCCTAAAAAAAAGAAGAAGAAGAAAATAGGAACTGATTCTATTGGATGTTGTCGCGGTGATAAGCATTGCAAATTTCGCTTTTGGTGTACTGTAGATAAATGACCAGAGGCGGAATTCGCCTCTGCTTTACAAGGACCCTTTAGTCTACTACGAGAGTCGTAACTTGTTATATATTTAGTTATATGGAATTACCAGATACGTAACCCATTATCATGGATGTTTTGCAGGAACATTCATTAACCCTCTCCCTACTGGATTAGACACAGGCATTGCTCTTTAGGGCATATCCGGTCATTCTATTAGTTCTGCTACTTGAGATGTTAAATAAAGTAATGGTTGCTATCAGTCATCTATTTTGAGTTTCACAAAAAGGGTCGTACGGGTATTCCTGGCGTAAATATAAGTTGTTACGATACTTCCTGCTATATAGTCAACGCATAGCTTATGCTTTGATTTAGGCTCCGATTACAGTACGACCCTTTCGTGAAGCGCAGGACCTGAGATGAACATTAAGACGTACTTCTTCACAATGGCTCTCCCGTCTTCCTCCATGGTGTTATAGAGCTTCCGCTCATCGTCCGACATCTTCAGCCTCTCCAGAAACACGATCCTCTCGGGGAGATCCACCAGAGGCCGCCCGCTCACCTTCATGTTCTTCGTGCGCCGCATGGCGATGTTCCCCATCAACTGCTGAATACGACTGATAAAGACGAAACAAATTATTAAAACAAATATAAACACATATTCAGGAATATAAATCGTGCATCTTTATTATGCCTACCTATCTCACTATTTCTAACTCCCCTAATACCTTCATCTTTATCTTGTGTAGCGCCATGAGCATGTGTACGACATGGAATAGGCGCGATTTGAATGTGCATTATTATTGTTATTATTTTTATTTATTGTAAGTAACGACCAATTCCACATACCATTATATTAGATCTTCTGTAATAGTACTATTATATGGGTATTGTTTCATGAAGTTATATCGACCAATACAAGAAACCATACATAGGCCTCTCGTACAGATCTATCTTATTAGTTTATCACTAACACACAGCGACAGGGTCTACACGTATAGCCAGGTGATATCTGACTACATGATTGCCCAGTATTTGAAGTTCTGACTATTTGTTGGTCTGACTATTTGAAGGTCTGACTATTTGAAGGTCTGACTATCTGAAGGTCTGACTATTTGAAGAAGGTCTAACTGTTTGAAGGTCTGACTTACGTGAAAGCGATCTGACGTCCTCGCTGCATCGGCTTCTCCAGCATAGAGCGCCACCAGTATTTCTCGTTCAAAGGCGAGATGTCCAGGAACTTGATGAGAGGCCACAGATCCAACATCCTGTTCTGTATCGGCGTGCCTGGACGTAGAAACGATGCATGTTGTTGTAGGCCTACATATCCACATAGTGTTTGGTTTATGAGATCATATAGATTGTTCCATATTGAATTTTCTACGCAGTGTCTGGACATAGAAACCATAGACATTGATATACCTGTCCACACAGCGCCTGACGAAGTGACAATAGTCTAAACCATAGAGACCGTTCTACATCTCCACATAAAATAATATAAATAGTATTAAATACCATATTTATATATCTCCCTTTTCATGCGTATATACATTTCAAAAGCGCCTGACAACATAACATAACTACTGTACATACACAGTACAGTATTTGTGGTCTTGGACTATACCATCCTTGAAACTCCAACCAGTATGTCTACTTTATATCAACTATATGAGGGATGGTAAGTATACATAATGGGTTTCTAGGACTGGACTATAATTGCATTGCAGTGTACAAGTTCCGTACTGAACCTATCATGAAGAACTAATAGTAGAACCATTTTGATGATGAGTATATAACACATAATGTATGCATGTGGTTAGTGGACAGCCTCTGTTACGTTCAAGGCATTAGCGATGCAGTTCCTATCAATCCTTTAAACACAGTAAACATCAAGATTCACGCTGATCCTTAAAACCTCAAGATCATTTCCTCCCCCAATGACCGTGAACTCGCTTACCCGTGAGAACCCACTTGCGTTGAGCTTTCAGCGACAGGACAGCTTTGGTCTGCTTGGCGTTGGGGTTCCGGATACAGTGACCCTCATCCAGTACCAATCTCAGCCAATCTGTCTCCAGCAGAGGTGACTGACCGTGAGCCAGGTGACCCTGGGGTGGACAGACATCGTGACAGTGTGAACAGGCAGGACGGAAACACGTACATCACCAGTCGAACGATAACTCAGAGGCCTGTTCAGGAGATGCGCGAACCCTCGAGTACACGCGTGAAATCGCCTCATCATTAGCAACCTACGTCATACGTGACGTCACGCGATAACTCGCGTAAACTCGCACTTCTGAACAGGCCTCAGGGCAGCAGTCATCAGGTCGGTCTAACTTAATGAGTTCTCGAACTACGCACTGTTTACTATACAATCATTGGAGTTCAAGTTATAAGAGCACTACGCCAGCTCCTACAGGAGGAGTGTGTGGATAAGGCTTTGTTTTGTGACTTATCAAGGGTCTTCTTGAACATACCACTGTCGTTAAATATACCTTACAGTAACACCGGTTCCTATAATTGGAAGCTTGTGGTGATGGCTGTACATTGCGATTTACGCAGGAGCATACAGTGTTATTTGTATATATATATACATAATGCCGTATAAGTTTGTATGAACATAAATCTGTTGTATGTCATGGATCATTATGTGTGATAAATGTAGAGTCAGGTGGCTTCTCTTGCTAAATTCAGACATCTGGAAATTCAATTACCCGCATGATTTTACCGGGAACGGAATTGTCCGGATAAAGGGAGGTCGACTGTACTTGCATACAGTTTTAAAATGTACCTTACAGTAACATTGGGGTTCCTATTAGGATGGAGCTAGCTAATTCAGGCTCCGATGCTGTGATGCTGTGATGTTCTGGACAATCCTCTACTAACCGGCGTAATTCGAAGGTAGGTTTTTCGCCAACCGTAGCCATAGACTACGCCATTGCAAAGGTAAGAGTTAATGCTACCTTAGAGCTCCGCAGTTTCGTACTGGAGAAATCGGATGCTCACCTTGTATTCGTTCAGCAGGGTGCCATAGGTTGTGATGACGACGTCGAACTCTCTCAACTTAACTACGTCCCTGCATCGCTCGTTGCCGTAGTACAGATGCACGTTGATGTGGATGTTTGCATGTAGGTGATCCTCGAGCTGAATCTAAATCAGACATCAATACAATAGTAGCTTATCAGAAGAGAATGGACCAGTTATTATTAATCTCCTTTTCACAATTAGTTATATATCAGGGGTGGGGTGGGTGGGGGGTGGTGGTGGGGGGCTATTCATCAAACTTTCTTACAACCATGACAATCGTAACGAATCTTGTAACAGGCCTACGAACTGTTCTTATTAGATATGTTTCGAGAATAGGCCCCCTGTCCCCGATATTACGAAACCTTTTAACTACGATTTCATGATAGACTATTAAATTACTAGTATATATTTGTTAATTTATAAAAATATATATTATTTCACATATTTATTATCTTTTTTAGAAACATTTGCATCTTCAATGTATTTGATTAGGACTAGTTTTCGTCCTGGCGAGTCATGCTATCACACTTATTTACTTCACATCGGTGTTGTTGTATATATAAGCAGGAGGAAACATACAGCTGTAGCGCATCTGGGATAATGTTTCAGTAAACCTGCATTGATTGGTACTGACGAACCAAGCGTGCGTATAAAGTCTTCAACCATTGCATCACTGGGACTATGACAAGCACTGTGCTCCATACCTTAGTAATAGTATGTTAACAACATAATTAATACTTCCATTAACTCTCTCCCTGCTGGATTAGACACCGGTAGTGATGTTAATGACATCTCCGGTTGCCTTCAGCACGGATATGGTTAATTACCTGCCAGTTACTCATGACGCTCAGGGGACAAATAATCAGCGTTCCTCGGGGTTCGTTGCCACAGAGAGTTCGCCCGTTTTCATCACACGTGTTGTCTGACATGAACGCTGAAAAAGTAACCATTTGTAACCGTTTCGTTCATTGCCCTTACACCCAATTGGCTTAATTATGCACATCTGTCTACTTGTAGGAAGAAACAGGTTAATAGCATTTTGTTTTAGTACTGCATGCTCTTTAATACCTTTAACAAAATACATAATTTATTGCATGCTCTGAGCCTAATACTTAAAAGAAACAATCGTACGCTTATTCGACTTATAGGTTTGTACATTAATTCCTATTGGATTTGTACCTTCTCTCTGTAGTAGCATTTCCTTGACGTCTTCACTAGTGTCGAAAATGTCAGGAAGATCGGCAGCATCAGCATCAGCATCAGCATCAGAATCAGCAGTAGCATAATCATCAGCAGCAACAGCAGCACAAACAGCAACAACAGTATCAACAGCAGGAGCATCACTAGCAGCAGCATCGTCGTCATCATCATCATCATCATCATCATCAACAACGTCATCACACGTTACTGACTCAGAACATTCTACAGGAAGTGAGAGTTGTTCTACTTCATCCATGTCGTCCTCACCTAGCTCCGGACATGTCGAGTTCGGTCGATATTCTGATGTCGAGTTCTGTCGAGATTCTGATGTAGAGTTCTGTCGAGATTCTGATGTCGAAGAATTCTCTTTCCCCTGCAAGCTTAGACTCGTCTCTTTGATTTCACCATCTGCTGAAATATGACCAAATTACCATGACCAAATTACCAGCATTATTTACGTCAAAGTAATTCAAAAGATGTTATATTGTTAGTTCTCAACTCAGTTATCAATGTTTTTAACCTAAAACCACCCAAGGTGTCAAATGTCTTATATTATAATATATGTATGTGGTAGTGATGGTACTAATATTTAGTGAACATTTTATTGAAGCATTGCGGACGTATTGTAGAGGTAAAACACGTACGTCGTCTAGGTTTCTTATGAGGAGGTAAATCTGTCGACTCTAGAATCATTGCTTTTCTCCGGGATTTCTGTGATCTGCAGAAAACACACACACATTAATCTGCATTTGATTTCATCCTTGAAAAGAGTTTGTTAGAAAATAAAAGAAAACTGGAAGGTATGACAACCTCTCCATGAGGAAGGAAGAACGAGTAGAGGAAGATAATTGAGAAATACATTTTTTTTATGACATTAAACATTTTGCTACACTGCACCAGGTGTCACATATACAATTCCTTTCAAATTTATCGTGTAAGGGATTGCAATAAAAAAAACCTAGTTTTTCTTCATATGTGTGTAGTAACCATAGCTTAAAATGGTCTGATATATTAGCTTATCAGCGGATAATGGTAAATTTAACTGGTAATACGGATTTGGTACATATTTGTTGAGATATTTTAAATAATCTTAACTTAATTGAGTATATCAACTCACCTTTTCAATTTTGACGAGATTGAGGTAACCGGACGTTGTATATTTACGATTCCTGTTCTAACACCCAAATCAGCTTCGTCTAAAAGAAACGTAAACGTACACTGTTACCGTACGTAGCTAATCTAATACACTACATCTTGGCGAATGCTACTGCCACAAGAACAATTAAAAGATTTCTAACGAACGATCGTAACGTATACGTTAACATAGAGTTCCACTGAACGATAGTAGCGCTACGAGTCATAACTACATGGTAATGTATATTAGGGAGGTAGATACGTCTATCATAGCGCAAGGGGCGAGGGGCTTACATCACTTGTCCCATCGTGACTGTTTCGTAATACTGCTGAATGCGTATTTGAAAATACCAAAAGTAATGTAAAATGGAGAATTAATATTATATAATTTCTACCGTTGTCCTTTCTGATTCGTGGGATTTATTTACTTGATTTACCCACTGGACATATACATGTAGAGACCCGGTAACTTTACACACACAAAGTAGTAATTAACATGATCAATACGTTACCAACCTTTTTTCTCTAATCCTGCATTTTCTTCTGAACTCGTTCCTGGTTTCGCCTCACATGATGCTTTAAATCGCAATTTAGGAGGTAGCATTTTTTCTGTTGGTCTACCTATTGCAGATTCTGACATATCCACGTTCTCTGTCAAAGAATCGTTGTTGTCACCGGAAGCCATCTTCCATAGCCTGTCCGTGGTGCTTTCCTCCATAGAATTATCTTCAGCATGAGCACTCAGTCTTGTAGTATCCGTCTTCTCAATGTCCGGGCTTTCTGAGACTTTCCCCTACACATTGGTATATTAAAATACACGTGAGTGTATGCTCTTCAAAATTCCACCAATTAATAATATGGTTGTATAAAGAAGTGATTATCCAATAGATAGCCAACTTTCGATATTTAAATGAACGTATTATGTCTACATACCGAGTCGTGAAATGAAAAAAAAAAGGTCCAACATTTAGACCAGGGGTGCGTTCAAAGACACAATACAAGGGCTGAGTAAGCCGCTTAGCTAAACTGGTTCCCTGTTCCATGTACGGTTAATACGACTCTTGAGACAACGGCTAGTTTGGTAAGCCGCTTGTAAGCCCTTGTGTCTTTGAACGCACCCCAGGTTTACACAGGCACTGCATTTCGACAGAGAACTACACGGAAATACACACAACACACCATGGAGTTGAGAGTGAGAGCGATACCGTAATTAAGCCTGCACTAACCGTGTTTGCTTTGGTGTGCCGCTTCCTCCAGGGGACCGGCACCGCTAGGGGGCGGTTCCTGACAAAGTTTGTGAGGATCAGCGCAATCATCTCCAGCGTCTTCCCCAGACCCATGTCATCAGCCAGAATACCTGCAAGTACACGTAACTTAAAGTTAATATACATTTACAAATAGACCCTACCTTCATTGTAGAAACCTTACCTGTAATTCTTTTAGCTAATGTGATTTTAAGCTATCTATATAATGTACATATCAAACTGAATTTATGTAATGATCATTTAAGAAGAATATACGTCCGCAGATGCATTTATTCTATTACGTAGCTGACCGCGTCCTTGTCTGATGTACGTCCAGACAACTTACCTCCCTTGATGCTGTCGGGTCGGATGTCTGTCGTGTTGTTCAGCAGCGTGTTCCGGTACATCCCGGAGTCAGTCTCCTCCCAAAATGGCGGCAGATGGGGGACGTTCTCCCGACTCATCATCCAGTTGAGGGCCTGCTTCTGGTGGGGGTACATCCTGGAGCAGATGGCCTGCAACGACAACGGTGCTCACCACGTGTTTCCCTTTGAATCATCACTGCTTGTCTCCTTATCAACCCTCCTTATCACCGTTCCTTATCACCCTTCCTTATCACCGTCAATGAGTCATGGATATATCACTGGTTTTGTAAGTATGTGTGGAATCTTCTAACATCGTACACTATCACGTTCACAATATGATCGAAATAGTACAATACATTCATTCTCTGTACATTTGTCATATTACTGCATGCGCCTATTGAACTATTGGACTTTTGACCGTGATACCTTTGACCATTGGACTTTTGATGATTGGACTTTTGACCATTGGACCTTTGCTCACTGGACTTTTGACCATTGGACTTTTGCCAAAATATACTTTATCCTGGGCTCATTTACTACGTCCCACTGAATTTTAAATACAGGTAGATATGTGTAGGCCTAGTATCTATATAATATTCTCTGAACACTCACTTCAGTTGGCTCGGCCTCTGTGGTTTTGTCTCCCTCGTCAAGTGTGTCAAACAGTCGATCCAGAGCACCTCCCATCTGGAACATGTTATATATTTAAAGCGTTACCAAAATAATTGAGACAGTAATGCAATTTGTCTTCTACGGTTTCAAATTTCCTGAGACGTTTGTAAAGTTAGAGCCAAGCATGCCCACAGTTGCAATGGTTAACACCCATAGTTAATTGCTTTAACGATCCCTGTCAATGCAATATTGGTCACACCCGTTTACTTGAACAATTGTAATAGTCAAATAACGTTTTGTTTACCACGAAGAATGCTTTACTAAGCCACCAATATCGGGAAAACTGAGTAACATACCGGACAGGATATTATCAGGCATGAAGAAGTTCTTATGCAGATTGTATCATCGATCATGTGTTCTGTTTAGTTAAAAATGCAATACAAGTGTTTTATACGTAGATAACATGTGCACTGTTATGTAAAGCTTCTGACACACAGTTCTGGATATTGTTCCACAAAGAGATCGTAGTGCTACGAGAGTGTTAATGTATTGGAGTTACGACTCCCACCGCACTACGATCTTCCGTGGAACGTTGGGCCACCATTTTGTTCCAAGAGACGGCATCACTACGAAATAGGAATAATCGAAACAGAGGCCATACTATGTACTTAACATTTGACGGATGTTAAATAGGCATAACGGTCTGTGTTTCGGGGAGGCGAGAGTGGTAACCCTTACATATGCATACACAAACATAACGTTACACAACGTTGTAATAGCGTAGTGTAACGTTATTTGTTTGCTGGTTAGTGAGTTGCCTCTATCTAGTTTTACTACTGTCATAGGGAACACTCATCTCCCCTAAGGAAGGGTACACTTCCGAGCTTCGTTTACTACATTATAGCCCTTCACATTATTCCCCACCTAAATACGGTAGCACATTTACACTCTGGCGGCAGAGTGAGTTGTCTCCCCTTGTGTAAACGTTGTCAAAACGTCAAAAATGGCGAAAAGTTCGCTGTGCATAGAGGTTCGTGAGCGATATCTAAACTAAGTTTGGGATTGCATGTCAAACAGATAGGCCCTAATCAGATAAAAGCCCGCGTAGCCATTCAAGGGAAGATGTTCTTGTTTTGATATGACATCCATGTATGGAACCAGTGACAGTACCAACTTATATGAGGTGACGACGAGACTCGCGAACTATTTGTTGTTGTGAGGCGTAACTTAGGGCGAATCTGATTGGACTACGTATACCGCCTGCAGTGCTTTGCTCTCAATGTGCCCGGAAAACGGGGCCTATGCAGCCAAGGGGCCATACTTAGGAATCGGAGTTAGGTCACGTGGGCTAGGCAAGATGGGGAACACTATGCAGATGGATTTGGTGGCGTATGATCAGTTAGAGGAATCAGTTGATGCGTGTACCTCCTCTGTGGTAAGTCTCTCCCGGTAGCTGTCGACACTCGGCTGGGGAACCATAGGAGCATTGTCATCGAATTTCTCAGCGGGAATACTCGGCTCGAAGTTATCGTACCACGACAGGACGGATTCCAGCAGATCATTGGGCAGGTTTCCGTCTTCCTTGAAGCTAGTTCCGGGCTGAGTGAGGTCTATCGGTTCCGTCTGGTCTCCCGGAAGTACCGGGTCCAGGGAAAAGCCCTGAGACTGGAGAATCTGCTGACACTGGAACTTGTTCTCAAACTTCCCATACAGCGACAGGTGGACCGGAAGCTCTGTGTCTCCCGGGAACACCACTTCCGGGATAACTCTGAATGATTTAAGAAATAAATATAATTTGCAGCTTGTTGACAAAAATAATAACAACAGCAATAACAACAACAACAACAACGACAATAATAATAATAATAATAATATCTACTAATGTGCCTAATACACACACACACACACACACACACACACACACACACACATACACACACACACACACACACATTAAAACGTGATTAAAAAGTGCTACATTGTCATTGTTACCTCGGTCAATGGATCAAGGTGTACTCAATTCATGTTCTCAATACACTGGGTATAATACATTTCAGCCTCCAGAAGGTTAACATTAACCATTCCATCTCATCGTAACTGGTAATCCTGTTCTGCTTATGCCCTGATGTTTCGGAGCAATGCTTGGATGCAGTTTGCGGAAGCTGTCTGGAGTGCTCTATCATATCAGCATGGAACTGGATTGGCACAAATACTTTGCAAGAAATTTTATTATGAAATTATGATGTATCTATCTGGTGCCAGCTAGTGGTGAGAACACAATAGACAACGCAATCAGAACACTCCAATGTCAATTCCGCTTTGCTACAATATATATAAAGGCGAGTGCATGGTCTCCATTGTTTAAAAGTGATTTGTTGGAACAAAATGGAAATGACCCGAGTACGGTCCGGATGTAGAAGATGCTTACGCTTCAATTCTCGCCAGTGACTTGTCTATGATGACGTCGATGGCAGTGGTCAGCCCAGAGTGAAGATGACCGATGTCCGAATTGTCCATAGTGCAGACGGCGATTGTGGGATGGTCCAATGAGGAGGAAAACGGATCCCGACGGAGTCGAACAATCTCGTTTCGGTTCAACTGTAACCACAACCCGTTTGTCGTCAAATGCGTCCTAGCGATGTGTTTCTTAGGCCGAGAAGCTCTGACCGTCATATCACATCATGGGGCTGTGATATGACGGTCAGACGTCGGCATATGTGTTTCTAGACATACAGGGATATAGCTATGTGTTCTAGCGATGTGTCCTAGGGGTTACCTCTTAGGATCTACTAGTATTCCTAATAAGGTGTTCTATACTGCGATGTGTTCTAGAGGTGTGTTCTATCTACGTGTTCTAAAGGTATATTCTAGCGTCGTATTGCCATTACAAAATATCATCTGAAGAATTAAATACAATTGTGTTCTATCTAAGAATCAGAATTCGAAAGAATCCGCTTGAATACAGGATGTATATTTAATACGTATGTATGGGTATTCATGAGAAATACAAATTTAAGAATGTCAAATATTTCAATTAGATGACTTAATGAATATATTTATTTAAATATCGAATAAAAACTAAAACTCACATATTGGGAGCTTTGATGAAGGTCAATAATATTCGACTTCAGACTTCCAAATTTGATATCTGCTCCAGACATATCTGAATCACGAGAATCGCCACCCATATCAAGGAATTCGTCATCAAACCGTGGTTTCTGACCAACCCAGTCTCCAATCCAGTCAAAATCAAGCCGGGACACGTACGGTGATACACTGCGGGTCGTGGCGTTCTGGTTGGACAGGTTAGTATAAGGTACGACGGGATCGACTCTGGTTGAAGAACCAGGCGCGAGGGCGTGAAGATAATCTGATGAGAATGAGAACGAACTGTCTCCACCGCTCTGGAAAGGCATCTGTGTTAGTCTGTCGAGTAGAGGAACGTCGTTTGATTGCCCGGATGGAACGTCGTTTGATTGTCCGGATGGAACGTCACTTGATTGCCCGGATGCAAAGGCGGACACACCAGTCACAGAGTAACCTTGAGATTTTGGACTGTTCACATGGCGAGGTGGAATGTAAGAAGATATTGCGTTGGACGTTTTGGAAATCGACTGGAAGCCAACAGATTCTGGAGGAGCATCGTATGCTTCTACTGCCACAGCATCCGCCGTGGGAGCATGGTAATTGCTAGGAGTTGGAGTCACTGCCGCTGGCATAAAGGATGGCCTAGCTGGGATAGATACGTCATATATTCCTGGGTTTTGAACCACAGAGGATTGATGAGTATTACTTGTCATTACATTAGTGGTCATTGGTGCAAGTAAAGACCCATTTAACGATGACACAAACTGGATTAAATCCTCTTGTGATGACACATCGTCGTCATTGTTCGGTAAAGACGATGACGTCTGGCTTTGAACCAGCTCAGTGGAGGCAATGTCCGCTAGTAACAATAGCTCTGAAGCGAAATTGTCATTAGCTAGATGAGTACCTGATGTTGACACCGCCATTGCTTCTGGTCCAACGGTAGAATCAGTTGACGCGGAGCTGCTTCCGTATGGCACAGAGGAATGCTCCAACTCCGAGGAAGCCACTGGGAGAACACCAGATGCTGCTTGACGAGTCTCTGGAGGAACTTCATCTGGCAGCTGTTGCTGGATCACACGACCTCCGGTTTGATGAGTGATGTTTGCTATCACCAACTCTGGAGTCAACTCGGGGACGCCTAGAACGTTGGTAACACCAGCGCTAGAAGAACTGCTGACGGGGGACAGATAACTGTCAATTAGTTGTGTTTTGGAGTAGGACTCAGGTTCCGTTGATGACCTTGAAGATTCACGTGACACCCCGGCCTCGTTCTGGTCCACGCTGTTTGGTGTTGGGGGATCACTAGATGAGATATCTTCATATTCCATGATTGTTTCTAAAACAAATACCATTGCGCAATTAGACTATGCAAAGCCATGATTAATTTCATCGTAGTATAACGTCAACTTTAGAAAATGAGATCATAATAATATTAATAATGACGATGATGATAATATTAGTAATAAAATACTACTACTACTACCACTACTACTACTACTACTACTACTACTACTACTACTACTACTACTACTACTACCACCACTACTACTACTACTACTATTACTAAGTAATAATAATAATTATAATTAAGAAATATATAAATAAATAAGTAAATAAATAATAATAACAATAATAATAGTAATAATAAATACTATACAGCATTTTACATAGCGAATATATAGTTTTTGTTTAAAGATACCCTAAGGGACACGTTTATGCTGGTTAATTATGATCCTTGGTTTATCAGTATCAAGTAATTATCACATCACATAGTTGTCGCAGATTCTCCTCCAACTAAAAGCAGGTCAGTCAGATATCGCTGAAAAACGTATTGTGAAAGCAATTGAAAACACTAACTCACTAAAAGGACACATGAATCGAAAATAGATTACATGTACATATATCTTTCAAAAACTAAATGATGTTCTCACCTATAGAAGTAAACAACAAGCCATTTAAAACTTATTATAGCCTTGTACATACATTTATAACACAGTAATAAAAAACGTTATGTGTCCTTTTGCCAGGATATTGTCTAGGACAAATAACATGGATATTAAAAAAGATAATGGAACACCCCAGGTGAAAGTGTTCCGTCTGGATTCTGAAACATGAAAACTAACCCTTTTTTTCCTGTGTAAAATTAATCATTTAATTCAATAGAAGAAGCCAGACGGAATACATTACTAGAGTACTCCACAGTTTCAGTGGCAAGATGTCCCAACACGTTTTCATTAACAGCTAAACGACTGGTTGGATCTCACGTTGACCGTACTAATTACCAGAGGACGTTATATTTACACCTATGATCAGGTTATATTGTCTGAGTCCAGACTAAAAGCAAGGAGACAGTCTTACAAATGCCAACGACAGCCGACGACGACGTTCAACACCATAGAGTTTCATAGTCCAACACCGGTGCTGCCTTGTTAAATGTGTTCTGCCCTGTGAAAGGTGTCCAGGACTATTGCCGACTTGGCGAAATCACGGTAGTCCGTTTCTGCAAGGTGGTCGCTCAATTGTAGGGTCATCTCTAGTAGGATATCCATAGTATAAAATATATTGATTGGTATTATAGTAGTTATATGAAAGGCGCCGCTGAAGTTCTTTATCCTTTGGCTTGTTTTCCAGTAATCTAGACCCACGACCTTCTTAGTAATTGTGTCTACCCCATGTTTATGTTTTGGGGTAAAACGTATAGTATTAAAGGCATAATATCACAGATATTTATGGTTGTTTTGGACCAGTTATTAGCGATAACTGCAAAGTATATTTACTTGACATACATAAAATCATGTTTGTACTTCCAAAAAGCTTTCCACCGCCGTGTGTTTTACAAATCTTCACTGCAACCCCTCTGCGACTCTTAGAGTCGGGTTTAAATCAAATACGGCCAACGGCTCTTTATAATAGATGCAAAGGGACATAACTCTGTTTGCTCGCACAATCCTTCTGTAGAAAGTGATGCTTCAAAGACTAGATAAATAGCGGAACGTTCCCCTATTTAACATAAAATATGATTTGTTTTATAACTATCAAGTGCTGGGGATGAGTACATCAGTAAATAACAACTTTTGATCGAAATTTGTTTGTCCGATTATACAGGTCTATCAACTGTGATATTATGCCTTTAATCTTTTAATATAATAAAGTCAACTTAAAAAAACAACACTAGAAAATGAATATTGCTTTAATATTCTGAAATAAGTATTTTCAATAACATTATAATTGTGTTTTGAAATTTACTATTTAGGGAGCAAATACTGTGGAATGACCCTAAATAAAAGCATGATTACTTGATTATTGAAGGATGTTTTATAAACATAAACTTTCATGAACAGATGAATATTGATTACGAATAATGAGAAATGTCAATATTATTTACATTTCAGCTTAATATGGATGATCTAAACAAACACTTGGAAGATTTGGACAAAGTTAGTATGACTATTCAATATTATGTACACTTCTGATTTTAGATTTCATACCCATATATGATGCTAGGAGCCAGAAACAACTACAGTAGACCTTGCATATAGCGTACTCATTGGGACTGGTTATTTTTGTCCGTTATATGCAGTCCGTTATATGCATATGCCGTAATTAGCGTTAGACAGGAACATGACTTCAGATTCAGTACGGTTTATGCGAGGCCGATATATGCGAGGTCTACTGTATTTATTATTAATAATAAGCATAATTATTGTTTAAATTTTAGGTTTGTAAGAATTTAATTTAATCTAGATTTCTTTTATTACATTATGCAGGGATAGAAATACTCGCCCACTAGCCTGGGCTATTTCTGCTAATGTTATAGGTATCCTAAAGACTATAGATAGTAGAAATTCATGTTGTTGTTTTTTGTAAATATTTGTAATTTGTATCGCTATTCAGGCTAGATCTAGTAAGTTTTCTATCGCTGATTACATGTACCAATATCTAATTAGAAAATTAACGAAACAGGATTTATATCTATGATTTTCAGGCTGATCAGGATTTGAATGAAAGGTTCAATAACTTGCCAAAACCAGACTTCGACCAGTTTGTCACTGTACAGCTGTTAGAAGACACTTTGCAAGGCTTACGAACTGACATGGGAGAACTTAAATCTGCCCAGTCACAAATAGTAAGATTTTGAAATGTTATGCACTCTAGGTATAAGTTGAATTTCATATTGCCCTAAAGAGCTGTACCTGTGCATAATCCAGCAGGGAGAGGGTTAAAGCAGATACACTATATCAGGACCCGCTTGTGCAAAATGACAGATTTCCAAGACACTCTTATATGCCAGCTTGTGATGTAGACTTTGGCTACTGCAGTTACCTATATAAGTTCCATGTAGTTTGTATTGTTGAGTTGAACCGAGATCCAGGGATGAGAATATTCCTGAACAGATTTTGAGGATCGATCTCGTAAACCTGGCTATGGCCTGTGGTCCCTGGATTCTGGCTGTTTCAGCTGAAAACACAATTACCCATTCTGACCTCTGGAGAACTATCAAATGTATTTATTACATAAATGCAGTGAAATTCATAATATATAAAAAAATAAGTGAAAATAACAATTTTATTTTTTGCAACTGTGAAAATATGATTTGCAGTGAATCATTTATTTCTCATTGCTGATCAAAAATGCATCTATGAAGGCTTGAATTGTGTTATTTTTCTAACAATTGTTTATATTATTTTCAGAATGATTTGAGTGAGAAATTAAAGGCCCTATCGGGACAGGACTTAGACCAGTTTGTCACAAAGCCTCTATTAGACGATACTATGAAAAGTATACATCGAGAACTGGACAAACTTGAAGCAACTATGAAAGATTTTGCCACTGTCATGAATGTAGATGTAAACGTAAGATTTGGATATTTTCTGATTGTAATAATAATATTAAATCCAGTAGGGATAGATTTAAGGGGCTCAATACTTGCAGACCGCCTCTTTGGCAAAGTGGATAGAGTGTTTTCTGGAGATTGGTAGGTCAAGGCACTTGGCTTAAGACCCAACCCCAAGATCATGGAACATTTAGAGTACGAATTCATGCTTTAAAGCTCAAATTAAATATTGGGATTTGTGAACAAAACTTTTCGTTCTCAAAAACGTTTCACAATCTCGGGGGCCTGGCCAAAAGATGCAAGATGGTAGTTGTTGTTCCCCTGCTTGGCATGCATAGTAAAGCGGTAAAGGCAGGACCCATTGGTTCAGATGGGATATCCATGCTCTACCTGCAGCAGAATATATGTGAGTTAACACCCCCAGCCAATGAAAATCTGGACCTAAGATTACGGAACCTTTTTGAATACAATTCATGATCAAATTTTACATGGGGATTTTGTAATCTCCGGACGCGACCTAGTACAAGCAGGGAATGCATGTGCATTCAAAACATGTAAAACTAAATATATGAGTAAAATAATCTTGAAAGCTGCTCAAACCAACAATTCAACCAACAAACAATCGTTACTTGCTAGTTATAATGTTTTAACTTCTCGTATTTATTACAATTACAACAAAAATGTCTTCAACCAACAATCAATTCTTACTTGCTAGTTATTTTACAGTATTTAATAGAAAACCAACAGTGTGATGTAGCGCAGTGGTAGAAAGTTGGGACCGGAGCCAAAGGTTCCAGGTTCAAATCCCGCCCCGGGGGCCAGGCAATGTTCGCGAAAGTTATCTTTCTGATGCGATATTGATAGATAGGATGCACTGTCTGTAGAGTGGCAATGCGGTTATCATCCTTTATCTTATCAATACCAGCCGCTTGCAGGTTTACTGCAACATTCAGCACTACGGATGTTATGGGTTTCCTTTTGCCCTAAACTGACAAGTCGTGATAATAGTGATAAATTTTTTTTCAGATAAATTTGAGAGACTCCAGAGACTCGCTATCTCACAGCCCTGAAAAGGCAGATACGAAGCATCGGTTAGAAGATGCATTGAAAGGTGTCCGTAAAGATATGGAAGGTCTTCAAACTGCACTAAGTGATATCGATACTAACATCCATAGCGATAAACTAGTAAGCCATAGCGATAAACTAGTACGTCAGTCTTTTCAATGAAATTTTGTGAATTTCAAATTATGAAAAGTTGCTGTCATTATTTCTATGGAGTGAAGAAGGAATGAAAGAAATGGCATTCAAAATGGCACATCTTCAGTGAGAATAATTTGAGAATGGATTTACAATTGTATGATATTTTTTTTATCTTGACGTGCTATAATAAATGCTAGGCATGGTCTTTCTTTCTATTTTTTTTCATTGATTTCTTTAATCAATTAATTCCAGGGAATTAATACATTTATTTATTAGGCGATACACATAAGGGCTTTTCGTTTTGCAACTGGCTGGCATGACCCGGCAAGCCCTTTGACCCTGTTAACCCGAAAAACGCGCTTGATTTTCTCAATTTCCACGTTCAGAGCGCGCTCGCTTACGAGATACCGACAAGCAACCGGCTGTTATGTAGGTTATATTCCAAATATTGGGCAAATCTAGTGCTGTCAACAGGGTCAACCAGTAGCAAAGTGAACACAGCTATACATGCAATTAATTAATGCACTTAACATTTAAAACTTAAATTTAGTCCAAAATTACCCTTAAAAAAATGGTGATTATGCTTTTAAAGATTTAATTTCATAGATATTACACTGGTGCTGACAATTTATTATTTTTTTTATTTCACTTTTAAACCCGCATAGACCACATTTACGCAGTGGTAGGCTGGAAATACCTATAATAGTTTGGCATGAAATGCATTGACACCCCTATTTCGTAGAGTATCTCGGTAAATACTTTATGGAATGAAAAACAAACAAAACTCCATTTTCTTATTTCATTTTACCTAACAAAAATAAAAATAAATAAAAATATTGCACCAATAATAAATAATCTGTTTATATAACAATCACCAAATATTTTGACTAAGTATTATTTTATGCAGAGGGACAACGTTCGAAAGAAGGAATGAGCAAAAAGGCTCGATTTGCACATGCTGATGCTCTTCTTCACATACCCGCATATGCAAATTCAGCCCATCAACTTTAATATTGTTTTCCATGTTCTGTCAATAACATCTTTTGCATTTTGACATTGATCTGTAACTTGGCATCACTATGTAACCATGGTAACATGGTTACCATTAGCTTTGTCAGTTTCACCATTAATAATATCAAATTTGATATGCTCATGGTATCTTTCTTCATGTTCATTATTCATTTCTTCAATAATGTCATTTCCACTTATCACATTATTCCTCCTAGTTTCTTCATTAACAATTTTCTTATCTATCTCATTGTCAGAATTCCTCTTTTCCCATGTATCATCATCATGTAATAATATCTTTTCTTTATGTTGACTGCCGCAAACACCACCCTTGCTCTCCAATGTTTTCACTAGATTGCTGTGAATACGCATATGAGCATTAAGGTTTCCCTTGGTGATACATCTTCGGTCACAGTAAGAACATTTGTATGGCTTGTCTCCAGTGTGGATACGAAGGTGAATTCTCAATGTTCCACTGTCGGCGAACTGCTTGGAACAAAAGTCGCACATGAACGGCCTATCGTCTGTATGTGTAACAATATGTCGGTTTAAAGTGTTTGTAGTTGCAAATGCCTGCAAGCACTGATGACATTTAAAGGGACGCTCCCCAGTGTGTGTTCTCAGATGTTCTCGGATTCTTGCCTGATGAACAAATAACTTTTCACAATATTTACACTGGAATTTGTACTCTCCGTGCACATGGTCCAACAGAGTCCAGTGTTCTGAAGGCAGAAGTGCTAGACGTGGCCTCCCCACTCGGTGTCGATCTTCAACCGTCCCAGTCTCTTGTAGTTTCTTATCAAGGCGAGAGATCACAGATGGTGACACACCCATGTTTCTAGCAATTTGTCTCCTAGACACACCCTCAGATAGTAGTTTGCGAACTTCTTCACGCTGTTTCATTGGCATTCTCCGTCTGGTTTTAGCATCAGATGCTACAGCATCAGACTGGTCAGAAGTCTCTTCCATCTTTTTCAAGTAGTCACTTCCTGAGGAGTGAGTGATTATGCGGTTTAACGTCGCTGCGGGAATCTTTCACCCATTTGCGACGAACTTCCATAGGATGCGCAGCATTAAATATTCACTTCCTCCTGTGGAAGAAAAAAGAGATCAGAATATGAAAAATTGGTATATAATTTACTATTATTGGGTAGAACGTACTCTATCTTAAATATGTTAACGGTAAAGTTTCTTATGGTGGCGAAAAACAGGCCCGCCTGGGACACTACCTATTCAACAAATAACATTGAGAATAATTGCATCATTTAATAAATTAAATAATATACCAAATACGTAAAAGATATACGGTAGTACATGTACGATGTATAATAGTTAGCGAATCTATTTCTAGCCACATGACGTGATAACCCAGATCATTTGGATTGGCTGCGTACTTTTGTTGATGCCTATTATACTGCCTTCCTCTGTAACTGAAGGGTTACCATATAATTATAGATAGTAAAATAGTAAACCTTCCAGCTACAGAACTGCGGCTACTGATTTGACGGCTGTAGATTGGTTGTCTTCATCATTGGCATTGGCTAGGATGACAAGGAAGCACAAAGTTGATGAGATAACTCATAAGCATAAATAATATTTTTGGTAAATTAATGGCAATTATTTTTTAGGTATCAAAATAGATCGCCATTGGTAGTACCCAGACAGTGGTAGTACTCAGACATTGATCAAAATATTAATAAATGTATATAAGATTACCTACTAAGAGGTATTAGTAAGCGCATGCTAATTCATTTTCCGCTGCACTATTTCAACAAAATTGTTCGGAAATGATAACGTTCAATGTGAATATGATGAGTACCATTTTTTCCATTCAATAGCTTCTCCCACGTGTGTACTTTTGATAAGTCACGTTTTTCGGTTTTAATATTGTAAAATTTGTACGACTGATAATAAGGACCTACACCCAAAGAAAATACATTGTGTTGCATTGTACAGGGCTGTTTGATGGACATTTACACAGGAATCTCTAAATTTAGAATAGCAATGTTATGCACTGTCCCGACTACTACCTTGATAATATTTATAGTGGGGAAGGCAGTATTCGAAAAGTTCCACACTGAAACTGAAAACAGTATTTGTAAAACTAAATAATAATCAAATTAATAATCTTATAATAAACGTAATCAATTTATTTATATAAAGCATAATAGTTGGAATAATCAAGTTGAAATACGGTGACCTTTAAACACGTGTCAGAGTACTGAGCACTACCTCGCCTGTCTGGCAACTGCTAACATTGCTGACAGGAGGAAATAGCGAGTGCAAGTCTAGTCTAATGTTATTTCCGGTGACAGGTGAAATACGTCTGGATCGTGATGTTTGTTTGTGATGTGACAGTGGATTGTTTGTGACATGACAGTGGATTTTTGCGCGTTTAGATTTATTACCAGTTTATGTCACCGGATATTGTGTCAATACAGGACTCATAGCCTACTAGTATATAATAAGATAAGGAAATTTAATGGATGAATAGCAAAAGATACAACAGTTGTCTTTCTTAGCATGTGCAATTTTACCAAGAGATTGTCAGCTTCTGAGGTCGATAGATGTATTTTGTGCTTATCCACTGTGTAAACTGCTACTTTCAGTATGTTTTTATTGAGGCTTCATTGTTGATCTATAACATTGTGACTAATCTGCACATGACCTCTGGATAGACAACTGATCTTGCGATATGAGATGCTATCTGTGGTGAAAATGGGTACCTGGCGGAAATGGGATACGGCGAGAATGTAAAATGTACCAACGAAAAGTGAACACCTTTAAATTTGGTGATCGAAAAGTGAACACTATATTTTGGAATTCTGGTTCCGTTTTAGAGAACGTACCACTAAGCAGCTGATAAGTGCTATCTTAGATATATTGGTTTCCTAATAACTTATTTGGTGTAGATACCTGACAACAAACTATTTTGGCTATTTCTTGCACTTGCAGTCCGCAGCTGGTTTGTGTTGTTTATATTTTTCTAGTCATGTGATCGCCAGTATCTAGACTGGTTCCATACGTATGTTACGCATCTCAGATGACGTCATCCGATATTTGTATGAAGACTTTCACTTTTCATCTGCTAGTACATCCTCGAAAACAAAGGCCATTATGACTACACTAACCTGAGGTTAGTCATAATGGCAACTGCGTGTGTTTTCTAGGATGGGGTATGATGGAGTACATGACTTTAAATAATTATAATAAAATATTATATATGCATACTACTACGTAGTATATGTTACTGGGCCTATACTAATATTAGACCTATTCAAAATGCCTGTGTGTGGAGCAAGTTTTGCAATTGAAATATTGTATACAGCAACCCTTAATAGTGCATCAATGCTAAAATTGCATTCGGCACTACACTTTCTAAATTAAAGCAAATTAATATATGTGGGGCTTGTGCTAGACAATCAATAGTCTCAGAGGATGAAAGTAAATAGTATAAATATAAATTATATTGATTGGTATTATATTTATATGAAATGAGTCACTGACATTCTTTATCCTCTGAGACCTTGTTCTCCAGTAATCTAGACTTGTTTAATTGATATAGGGTGATATTTTGAATAGGAGTATTTGAGTGAGAACAAGGTGTGAAAACAGACTAGGCTTGTGCATATAAAGCCACATTTACATGTCACCATTTGACCCTGGGTCATATTTTAACCCGGGGGTCAAATTGGTGGAGTTTAACCTTGGGGTTATATTTTTTTTAGTGCGTTTATATAATGACTGAGTATAAAAAGGATAGTTTAATTACATATATATGTTCATTTGAGCTAAGACCATGAGACATATAAGGCGTTTTCAACGAAAGCAGCACTTTGCAATGGTACTTACTATATATCACTTTATTTACTACGCAAGAGAATAATATGGGCAGTGCAAAGAAGCAGAGTGTGGTAGAAGGATATCTTTCAAAGTACTTATTATGATGAACAATGGAAAGAAAGTTTTCGAATGAAAAGAGTAGCGACATTTGACTTTCTATCATCTATGTACACAGTTATTTGACAAACTGCAAAGAAGCTCGGTGGTGCGAGAAGCCTTATCTGTTGGAGTCTGAGTCGCCATACATTTCCTTGCATCTACTGCGCGCGACTGGAAACGTGTTCGGAATCCACAAGTCATATAGTAATGTTTCTGATGTAATAGTTGCTCTACTCTTTCCAGTGTCCATGACGTTTTCGAAGGGCCAAGGTTTGAAATAGATCATCCATGGTATCCAGGAGACGTGAAATGTCCTAATTGATGCCACGCACTTTCCCATTATTGTCCCCAAAGAATATCACGCATGCTATATGTAAACAGAAATGTATGGTACTCGATCATACTGCATGCAGTATGTGACCATAGATACCACTTTACTGACATATATATGTATCGGGCAGTGTCCAAGATGCGAGAGTTTTCGCCAATTCTCAGCTCATGGCACAGGCAGTAAATAGGAACTTGTTACCATCATCGCCACTGGACACATACAAGACATATAGATGACAGCTTCGACATGCCAGTAGTCATCATTGGTGACGCAGCAAACCGTCTTCATCAACCCAATACATTTCAAATAATTATCCACATAAGAGTCAAATACATTTGAGCCGTTAATTTATATGGGGGGAAATAGTTCAAAATACATGATTCTTAAACTACGATTTAACTAAACTACGTCTGTGCATACGGACCCGGGGTTATTTTTTAACCCCGGGGACAAATGTAAAACAACCCGTTTATATGAAGCAATTAGACCCTCGGGTTAAAATGTTGACGCCGGGTTAAAAATTTCACCTGTGCAGCCTATATTAGTACGTGAATTTCTGAAAGAAATATCTTTCATGTTATATGTTAATATTAATATTGTAAGATGCATAAAATTATATGAACTATATATGAACAGCACATGTCGATGGTATATTAGTTATCTATATGGACTCGGAAAACCTTTTAAATATACAGAACAAAAATTATTAGGTAGGCCGTAGGGGGATGCTCATGAAAACATCCATCTTGCCTAGCCCACGTGACCTAACTCAGATTCCTATGTATGTAATAATGTAGTAAGCGAAGCTCGGAATTGTACCCTTCCCTAGGGGAGATGGAAAACATCTAAATGTAGGCATAACAATTAAAGGCATACTATCACAGTTGATAAACATGTATAATCGGACAAACGAATTTCGATCTGAAACTAATTGCGCTTGATTTATCACATAACATAGAGTTTGAGAGTGCAATAACACCCATTCAATAAATATAAAATATTGCACTAGTGCAATAA
>JAUTBV010148453.1:0-10825 GCA_032361325.1 Lepetodrilus fucensis | reverse complement strand
GTAACTAAGATGATGGAATAGATAATATTTTACCAGCATCTTTTGTGTATCTAATGGATATCTTAATTATAAAAAAATCTCTGAATGAAAGTAGGCGATACTGTTCTAGAAATCGCTTCCGAACAAGAAATGTTACCATTTCAGAGAATGACCCATATACTCTTTCGGACGGTAATAAACTGGATTTTGAGGTAACTTGTATTAGTCCGCATATATATTCGAATCCTCGAAAACCCAGGCCATTATGACTACACTACCCTCCGTCAAATATTTGACGGAGATTAGTGTAGTCATAATGGCCTGTGTTTTCGAGGATGACATATTCGTGGCTATCAGTAAAACATCGTTTTCGATTGAATCTACATTAATAAAACACAGCTGGGGTAATATATAGGATATTACACGATGTTTTATTTAATATCAACTTTATGTCCCTCATGAAATAATTGTATTTGCACTCGCTGAGGCTCGTGCAATAAAACTATTCCACTCGGGACATAAAGTTTATATTAAATAGAACATCGTGTAATATCCTCTATATATTATATATATTATATTAAAGGCATACTATCACATATATTTATGATTGTTTTGGACTATATTTTAGCTATAACTGTAAAGTACATTCGCTTGACATACATAAAATCATGTTTGTACTTTCAAAAAGCTTTCCTTCCGCTGTGTGGTTGACGAATCTCTACTGCAACTACTCGATAGACAACCTGATTATGGTCCGTATGTCTTTACTTCATTATATATCATGCAAGGTGGACATAACTCTAATGTTCGCTCACAGATTCTTTCAGCTGCTGTAACAACTAGTAGAATGTTATAAAATAAGTAATAGTGCTAGCCTACATGAGAAATATGAGCCTGCCAGTGTATTTTTACCCTGATTAATCATTGTATTTTTTAAATAAACAGGTGAATTTTTACCTTAAATAACTATTGAATTTTAAACTTTACTCATGCAATGTATCGTCACCCTGAATAAATATGGTATTTTAAAAATAAAACAATTAATTTTACCTTGAATAACTATTGAAATTTTTAACTTTTCACATGTCATTTGCCATCACCCTGAATACATATTCAGTGAATTCTTACCTTGAATAAATATTGAATTTTAAACTTTTCTCACGTCATTTATCATCAATATGAATTGTAGGGATTTCGTGAAATCCCTGACTACGCTTTTCAGAGATTTCTGGAAATCACTGGACATTTTAGGGATTTCCAGTATTCCCTGGCCATCACAGTGAGTTCACGAAATCCCTAAAAATGTCAGGGATTTCTAGTAATCCCTGATTACACGATCTTACTGTAACATATATATATGTCTATAAACAGTTCGCTATTGTAGTAACAATGATGATACATACGAAATATATACTAACAAAAAGTAATTACGTACTACAATAGTGGAATTTGCTAAATAACCAAATGGAATTCAAACATTCTGCTGCAGATGATGCTGGTATACCTGTATACTGGTATTGAAACAACAACATTCTATTCTCAGTACAACATATATAACTATTATTGGGCTTATTATGACATACTGGGTCACTGTAAACAGTGTTATTTAGCCTGGGCTGTAGTAAACAATGGTCCGCTGGTAGTCGGAAATACGATGAGCTACACATGGTCCTGTATCGGCGCTTTATTAAAGGCAAAATTGATAGGCCTGTATAATGGACAAACGAATTTCGATCTGATACTAATTGCGCTTGATTTATCCACCCAAAAGTTGTTATTTACTGATGTACTTAAGTTAAGTCGTACCACTGAGTTATGTCCCCTGCATTGACATAATGAAGCAAATAACAATACGACCATATTCAGGTTGTCTATCAATAGTTATCAAAATATTAATGTTGTATATGAATATAGGGAACGTTCCAATATTTATGTTGTATTTGATGCATCAACTGAACTATGAAGGAATTGCGAGAAATCGTTGCCTGGGCGTATTGTATGTTTAAGTCGTACCACTGAGTTATGTCCCCTTGCATTGACATAATGAAGCAAATAACAATACGACTATATTCAGATTGTCTATCAGTATACTACAGGGGGTTGCACTAGATATTTGTCTACCAAACAGCGGAATGATTTTATGCATGTCAAGTGAATGTATTTTGCAGTTGTAGCTAAGAACTAGTCCAAAACAACCATAAATATGTGATAGTATGCCTTTAACCTTCTCCATGTTCGTGTTTTTTTACCATTATACGTACGTAATCTGAAATATGATTGAAAACCAGATCAATCGCCAATCCAACACAATTATGATTTCTACAAACTATATATAAATATGAGATTGTATATTGAACTATTAACGTTGTTTGGTACTATGGTCTCCTTCATGATCAATAAAACAATCGTAATTTTACGAGAACCACATGTACAGTATAACTACTAAGTAGTCCGGCAGCCAGACACCTAATCTGTTTTATTGGTGTTTTGGCATCTTCTACCAAACCTCCGATTCGTCACCCGTAACGAGTCTGGATTCCGCTGAACAACTACGCCATGATGTAAAGAACTAGACCTTGCCAGACGTTTCGTGGCATTTATTCTCTTTTTTTTTTTTAATTAATGCATTATTTTGGTAAAAAAGAAAGAGAGTAAAATAAAAGAATAAAATAAATAAATCGAAAAGAATCGCCTCGAAACGTCTTTGACAAGGACTAGTAATCGTTCTTATAGACTACTAGACTCGTATTACAACGGAGAACTTGATAATGCTTTTTACGTGTTTTATGGAGCTTGAATCCTGCACAATAACTGTATAATGCTTAGATACGACAGGTATTTAAACTATTCAAGTAGCGTAGGGTACCAGGGGTAGAACCAAGTGTAAATTCCCAGTTTAGCCAGGAGGGCACTCTACTCTAGAAACTAGAGTGCCCTCCTAAACATCCGAGGGCCCTTCATTTTAATGAAAACCTCCACATTTTCAAGGTGACGTCAAGATGCTTCTCAATAATCATACCAGAAAAATACTAGGTATATTATAACTCAATTGAGGTGTGAACATGTGTGATTATGTATATTTATACGTAGGCCTAATTTATGTTTATATTTATCAGTTAAAAAACAAACAAAAAAGAACAGACTATTGAATATCAAGAGGGCCAAAAGGGCACGCCAGAAATTAAGTTAGCGTGCCCGACAGTAGTTTTAAGTGCCTTTGGCCCGCGTTATTTCTACCCATGGGTACCTTGAAAACTGTTTATATTTTAATAGAGAGTTTTAGTTTGAGGTTCAACTTACAACTTCAACGTACAACGTCACGTTGAAGTTGAAGGTAGACGTTCAACCTATTTTGCACTTTAGTTGCAAGTTGAACGTGTTTTTTCCAGACTTCTAAAACCTGCCCAAACAACTTAATACTTCGTTCTCATTCCTCGCACAACACTTTTTTTAATCAATTAGCCATTGATTAAGCCTTGTAGGCTACAATGGAGATTTCCCCTTGTTAAACTACTCTAGTCCCTATGTGATCCGCACGGTCCCCAAATTAAACATTGGCGACTTTTAGTCTGGATGTATTGTAATTATATTGATAAATTTGAACCTGGAACCTTTGGCCCCGAAGTCCACCACTCTACCACTGCGCTACATCCCGCCCCTCCAGTAATACAAAATCTGTAGTAATACAAAATCTGTTTATATAACGATCACCAAATGTTTTGACCAAGTATTATTTTATGCATAGGGATGACGTTCGAAAGAAGGAACGGGTAAAAAGGATCGATTTGCACATGCTGATGCTCTTCTTCAACTACCGACACATGCACATTGAGCCTGTTCATTCATTCGAACGTCGTCCCTCTGAATAAAATAATATTTGGTGATTGTTATTATAAACAGATTTTTTATTACTGGTGCAATATTTTAATTTAATTTTTATTTTGGTTTAATAGGTAAAATGAAATAAGAAAATGGATTTTTTTTTTTTTTCATTCCATGAAGTATTTACTGAGATAAAGTACGAAATAGGGGTGTCACTGCATTTCATGCTAAACTATAAGAGAATGATTGTCGTAGGCCATTGACGTCATATATGATTGTGACATCATGGCGCTTGCCCTCGACTCCTATGTAAAGACATTATGTCATTGTCATAGCAGCGGGTAATACTAGTAAGTGAATTATTGGTAAACCTCCCAGGTGGGGTATATGGAAATTTTTATTATCTGTAAAAACAGAAGGAACTTACATGAAAGGTAGGATAATTTAGTTTTTTTCAACTACATGACTGGGACAATAAAAACTATCAGGTCAAAGGGAGACTACTCTAGATTGAACTCGAGGATGGACTATTATCGGATGTTTTATTATCGGTCAAGCGGTGTTAATGACGTCTTGTAACAACAGGTGGCTAGAGAACCAGGGCATAGGGGGGAACGATGCCTGTATATCTCTTACTCTTAATTGTATCTGGGCTTTTCAATCGGCGAATATGGTGTAGACTGCATTTAATTCGTAATGTATTCAACATGTCAAATCATGAATGCCTTCTTCCCTCAATGCTGCTCTACGCCTAACGTAACCAGTACTTCGGGTATATGTGAACCTGTACTTCGCGACTCGGTTCTGATCACGAGTCATTGCACCATGTACATGTACTAGAGGCGTTCTCAATCCTATCCTTGTGTTTTGTTACCTGTACTCGCTATTATTAAGCCTGTATTTGTGCCAGGGCTCCTATCGGTTGGGAGGCCTGTCTATGGAGCCTCGGGTTTTTTCTGTCCCCATTTTTGCATGGAACCAAAAGCTGGTTAAACAAGGATCATCATAGCAGGTTAAACGAGGGCCATTCTATTTTTATATTTTGCTGAAAAGGCCTAAAGGGTAAAATTCAGATATTCTTTTCCTATATTTTCCACTGTACTCTAGCAGTTATAACGTATGTAGTTGGATGTTATAGTTTTCCATGTAAAACAATTTACCCCAAATAAGTTAAAATAGGTATCTAAAACAGTTCTCTTCAAATATATTATTTTATTGTAGTAAACCAGCAGTACACAGGAAGTTCAGTTTCCATATGGAAACAATTTATGAGTAAAAATATGTGATCTCTATTAATGCTCATTCTTATTCTTAACTTAAAATATGTCTGCAATACATAGATAAGCATAAATCACATGAATGTGTAATTGTTCATTAGCAAATATAAGATAAAATAACTTTATTTACATCTATCAAGTTAGAATTTATTTTCATGGATGTCGCCATCTTGATATTCCGCGTGGATTAGAGTTACGTCCCTTCAATCGGGGGTCGTATCATGATCTTCATTTTCCTTGTTTTGTATCATAAATATTGAAATGTGTATAGTATTATGCACTATACTACACATTTAGAAAGTATCGAAATTAAATATTTTACAATTTAATCTATTCATTCAAAAGCAGTTGACAAAGATCAACAGAATATTCCACAATTTCTTTTTCCCCAGTTAGATTCTCCTCATAGTATGTAGATTGTCTTCATATTTATCCTTAGTAATGACTATGTAGATTTAAAGATTCAAGAAAACAATACACTGTATATACCTTATAATTACTATTCTACACCATCTTATACCAATTTTGTTAACTTAATTAATTCTACATGTCCAGATACTATATTAAATCTGTCAAAATGTTATGCATTCAAACTTTACCAGTCATTACACATTACTGAATTGTAACATACTCTATGGGCCTGTGGCCTTGAATAAACCATTATCTCTCAAACAAATGTAGATTAATATGAGTGTTCGAAATAGAGTCCGTCCGCACGCCCACAACAGGTTATTTTCAGCAAAGACTGGTAACGTTTTATCCTTGCATGCCTGCATGTCGTGTTACTTTTCGTTTGTTTTTCAATATGTATATCATCGATCACTTGCCAACATGTATGAGGACGGGTAACTTCTCAGACTTACCAGTCCTCATGTCTGGCAGTGAAATTGCTGGAGTTTTATACACTGATAATATTGCTTGCAAAGATGCTCTTGTCACTAACTCTAAACATTATTTTATATAAATAATACTAGGATATAAACATTGACCAAATATATAAATATCAGTATCAAATAAAATATTTTGAAAGTGTGTATCCCTTTGACTTCAGCAGGAAATATCAATATTATTAAGGCATATAAATATTACTAGCAGGTATATTCAATTAATAGGTATCCTAAGGCAACTTGTCTCCAACTCTGCAATAATTGCTATACGGTAATAGGAACAATAATTATTTTCTTTTATATATAGGGAATGATCCACTCACATCTTACAATAGGTTTACTATCAATTGTATAGATAAGATAGCTTTGTGGATGGGGGCATGATTTGCAAATAATGCCCAATAATGCCAAATTATCATCCTTTGACTTAAAACATACATGGCCACTTCTGAAGCATGATACTAGTATTTCAATATGTAACATGATGACGTCTCTGAAATTGTAATCTTCAAAGTCGACAAAATACTGACACATCAACACTACATTTCTATTACCGGTATGTTTATTACAAAACAAGAGCATATGACAAACATATTAAATATTAAATATTAATAAATAGTAAAATTAATAGAAAGATAGTAAAAATAATATGATTGAAGACAACAGTTTAACTGCTCACCGGGTATTTTGATTAATCAACAAAAAAAACACTTTTTAATCAGATAATGATAAGTCTGAAGTAGTGCCCACATTTGCTGATATAATTATCATTAAGCCAGTTGTGATTTATCAGTTTTAAACCATAGTAGGTTGTAGCACCAAGATGATAATGATAGTAGTAGTATGATGGTGATGATGATGATATTCATAAACATTGTAGATTGTATCACTGATGGTGACAACAATGATGGTGATGGGGCCGTTGGTTGTTCATAGCCCAGTTAAGCCTAAAGCCCTGTGTACACTGGACACATTTTTCCAAATTTTTTCTAACATTTGTTGTTACAAGACCATGTTGGAAAAATGTTGCTAGTGTACACAGGGCAAATTAGTTTTACAACATGCTGGAGAAATGTCGGAAAAATGTCGGAAAAATAATTGGCGAGTTATTTATGTTGGAAGAATGTTGGAAAAATGTTGGGGAAATGTTTCTAGTGTGTACAGGGGGAAAATGAGTTTTCCAACATTTTTCCAACATTTCTCCAACATTTAGTGACATCATGTGATCTGATGCTCTTCTTCACATTTCCATGAAGTATTTACTGAGATAATCTACGAAATAGGGATGTCCATGCATTTCATGCCACTTGTTGGGAAAATGTTGGGAAAATGTGTCCAGTGTACACAGACCTTTAAAGTAGCTGCCTCCATAGGGTATAGTACAAGCTAAACTGCAAGTTTAAGATAACCAGGCTTCGAACAACTAGCCCCTGGATTGTAACATTGATTATGATGATTATGATCATGAATGAATGACTGAGGGAAGGAAGTAATAAAAATATTTCTTTGATACGTCCACAATGTAGGCATACTTTGTGTAAACATGGTAAAAAGCACATGTTAATTCAGTTTAACATATTCTACAGTGTAAAAAGATACCAAATGTACAAAGATACAGTTTTTATTTAAATAAATACTTTCTAAATGTTACCAAAAATAGATTTTAAAAATATCTATGATCAGACATTGCTTTGGAAAGCATGACATTTTGAAAAATAAATTTCAGTAATTTATGATTGAAGTAATGTTTTACATCGCAGCGGAAATATCTCACCCATAGGCGATGATTAGAATTAACAAAAATAAAATGTAAGTTTATCATTGTTTTCTATTTACGATGGTAAAACATTTCTCCAGCCTGCATGTAATATCTTGGAAAGGTGCATCTCGAGGTCTACAAACTGTTCAAAGTATGCAAGATTATTGACCTCATCTGGGTCATCCGTTCTCCTGTAAAGCTCAGTCGCGTAAATGTGCGACCAGTTCATGCTGAAAGTTCGCGGATTGAAGTCCACCCACTCCGTATAGCGATACTGTTGTGTTCTCATCGAGTACCCCATGATGCGAATATCACGAAGGTGAGGCTTGTCGCTGTTTTCCTGCGGCTCAACAGACGGCCGTGGGTATTGACTGAAAACAGCTCTCTTCCAATCGGATGATCTCGTCACCGGTCTCTGAATCAAAGGGAGAGCACTGGTGTTCTTTATTATCTCTACCAAGCTAGATCCCTCGCAGCAAAATTTAACTTCCGAGGAATGCAAAGGACAGGTCTTCGGAACATCCAAACCAACCAGACTGGACAACGTCGGAAACAGATCGACTAATTCGACGAGATCGTTCGACACTTTGTAGTCTCCCAGAGACCTGACCGTCGACCTTCCAAATTCCTCTATGTTCTTATATCTATTGAGTGCCATCTTGTAACCGTCTCGACTGGAAGACTCCTTGTCTAATGGCTTGAAGGGATCCTTGTACTGGAACGTATCGTCTGTGTCTCGGTCTGTCAGTCCTGGGACGTGGATGATGAGAGGAACTCGCACGACCACGTCAAAGTTGCTGTATTTGGACCATTCCTGATGTTCTCCTAGCGACCAGCCTGAAAGTTACAAACATAAATTCACATTACATCTTTCTTAGCATTCCTCAAGATTTATTTCAACATTTAACCCTCTCCCTGATGGATGAACATTCTCTCTGCTGGAATAGACACAGGTGCTGTTTTTATCGAATCTCCGGTTGCCTTCAGCATGGAGAGGGTTAATCACAGACCCTGCTCTTTAGGGCATCTCTGGTTGTCTCCAGCATGGAGAGGGTTAGTTAATTTATTTATTGTGTAATGTCGCTGTGGGAATCTGTCAGCCATATTGAACAATTAAATAGAAATTCATATTAAATTATGAATTCATATGAAATTTTAAATTATGATTTTTATCTCTATGAAGTTGGTAACATTTAATGCCTTGGTCTGTCAGTACCAGCCATTGCTCACAGCCTTACTGCAATGTTCATCTCTACGGATGTTGCAGGATTCCTTCTGCCCTAATCTGACAAGCTGTGATATGTGAAAGAATCATAAAAGCAGTTCTAGACAACAATGTAAAAATAGTTTTAAATAAATTAATTAATTAAAACACATCTTCAACAGATTGGTTTCAAATATACCGTATATCATGGGGTATAGGCTCAGGGGGACCAACTAATTCAACTGTCAGTAATAGGGTACTGGGCTAATAACACAGAAAGACCCAAACGTTTTTCCGATGTGCAAGAGTTGAGCAAACTGTCCACGAAAACCGAACTACTCATCTAAAAAAATCATCATTTACTTCAAAGTTATTAACTAAATAAGCAATAAACACAATAAAGAAATAGATAACAGCTTTTATTTATTTATTCAATTTCGGGCCTTGGGGAAAGTGAGTTTAATAGTCTCAAGAGACTCAGCGACAGGAAAGGCAGCTCGCGATCGGCCACAAGGTCAATCGTTTAAACAGTCATGTGACGGCCATTCAAAGCTGTCTAACTTTTGTCGCGTGAAAGTCCTGCATTTGGGTGGCATTGTGTCTAAACAATTTGCAACACCGTGTAGATATAACAAATACTGAAACTATGGTACATGTGATAAAACGTCGATTAAATGTAATTAAATGTAATTAGCGATGTGCTATCTACACGGTGTCGCAAATTGTTTAGACAACCGTCTACTAGCCAGCTTAATCTTTCGTGTTAAAACAACATAGAAATTATAATCTCATTGGGCACATGTTACTTTGAAGTTCCTAATTAATTATCTGTGATGAATGGGTGCACTGAAAGATCCAAAAGAGACTATTTCTTTTTACTTCCTACTTCCTGTAGGACAAATCTCGTGTTGGAAAAAAAAGTTGCAGAGAAGGCCCTGAGCTTATACTACAGAATAGGCTCACTTAGCTCACTTAGCTCACTTACTGGGCTTGTAGCCCAGTATGAGCTTATGACCCACGATATACGGATGAGTAGATGAAGATGTCGCTAAAATTATTTTCTAGAAATGGACGAGCTCGTTAACCTTTTATGACGCTAATAGGTCGATAATTCCCCATTCGCTAAAGTTTAATGACGCCAACATTTTATGATTTACAGTATTGCAAAATATACTAAAGTTGCCCAGAGATTACGAAACTTCTGAGTAAAATTTCATATTCAACTCATAGCCTGAGTACGTTTTTGTGCTTAACCTGCGTGCTATGAGTCTTGGGATATATGAACAAAATTCGAGTTGAATATGAAATCATACTCAGAAAAGTTTCGTAATCTCGGGCCCTGATCTCGACCAGCGGGATTACCACTTTGGCTCAATCAGTAGAGCGTTGGACTTGCAATCCAGCAACTCGGGGGTTCGAATCCCAGGATCGTCACTGATTCTGTTTCAATAAGATCAGACATTGTTTTACATAAATTTGAAAGTAAGTATGGTTGGAATCTAGTAAATGTTAGTAGCTAGGAGTTAGTAGTTAGTAGCTAGGAGTTAGTAGTTAGTCGCTAGGACCAAGTTCTGTTGTTTACTTGCAGTCGATGAAGACCCAGCGAGTGCGGCTGATGAAGCAGATCAAGGAAGACGCCGACATGTTCAGGAAGTGGAAGCAGCAGAAGGACAAGGAAGTGCTGCAGCTACAACTGAAGGTCAGGGGTCACTCACAGGGTCATTTCAGGGTCACAGGGGTCACCACTTTTGTCTTTTTATGGGTGAAATATTCCTACTGCCATGCAAAACAATAACTCATTACTCACTTTCTCACTCGACCACTAGGGCTGGAAAGTAATGGCGGGAGCCTCATTGTGAAACTGACTTCCGGGTACAGGGAGGCTCCTAATAATGAC
>JAUTBV010148442.1:0-10825 GCA_032361325.1 Lepetodrilus fucensis | reverse complement strand
CGCCAAGGAGTACTCCACAGTCCCGTAAGCTTAAATACTAACTTGCAGGCTGTGGCAGTTCGCCTTACTTTACATGTTGCAGTTACCCTATGCTCCTTATATATACCACCATCCCAAAATGTACAACAAACAGATCTAGATTCTCTTGTGGAACAATTACCCAAACCTAGGTGGCGCTGCGTTGTATTTACTCTTGAACTGAGACGGCCGCGAGGGGCTCTGCGGAACTGTGCACTTGTGTATAGACTACAAACTGAGAAAACGCAAATTCATCGCAGTGATTGGGAACCAGTTTATGTTGTTGTTGAACAATGCCATATTGCACCTAAAATTTGTCCGACAAAATAATTCGCTTTCAAATTTACAAATAAATCGAGTATGGTACAATTTCGATAAACGGTTCCTATTGCAAATGTGCAGACCGACAGACAGACAGACAGACAGACTATCTCTCTCTCTCCCTCCCTCCCTCCCTCTCTCTCTCTCTCTCTCTCTGTATACTGGTTCTACAAGAAGCGAGAAACGTGTATGTAGGCAAGGTCTATCAAAGTAGACAATAGCTATTCTAGATATAGTAAGAAATGTATTTGTAAAGTTTAATATACACGTAACTAATACACTTATATAATTCCCCCATCAATAACGATGCAGTCATTATGTCATAAGACTAATCATGAATTATACATACTCTATACGATATTTGTGTAAATAAGACAATATAAAACATTAAAATAATGCAGAAAAGATAACTATTCGTAAATATGGGTAAGGTGCCGTTTTCCCTATGCCGTGGTGCCGTTTTCACCAAGTCATGGTGCCGTTTTCGCCAATTCGATGTTCCGTTTTCGCCAAATTGGTCCCGTTTTGACTGGTGCCGTTTTGCTGTGGTGCCGATTTGGCCTGCACCCATGTGTCACTTTCTTGTCAAATATACATACGTACATAATTATACATAAATCCGACAAAAATAAATGACACATACTTATAATCCCGTCATATATGAGATGCAATGTAGGCCTTCTGTTAAACCTCGAACGGTACTGTACTTCGTGGTCATTCGTTTTATCCTTTTCTGGGATTGCCTGTATGAAGTCTTGAACCAATTCAGGCACTCATGTATAGGAGCTTCAAATGGAGCGAATTATATTTTTAGACGTGCCCAGTTTACTGATTTTGGTGATAAGCGTGTAGGTGAAATGTGCATGGCTGTTGTCTTTTTTATGTACCTTACGTTGCATCGCGATTTATTGCCCGTGAACCATGCTGAACAACATAAGTCATCTCTGAATCTTAACAAAGATTTAAGGATACGATCCTTTGTAACGTCATATTAAGATTTTCTCTAGAGTTTTCGTCAACCTAGGCTTCTGTTTACCTATCCCCGGAATTTCCAGTTTTACATGATATTCTTCAAAATTCGAAAAATAGACATGATCATGATGCACTTGCAGCTGCTATATCCGTAACACTGAATGTTGCAGTAAACCTGCCATCACCAGCTGGTACTGACAGACAGAGGCTGACAGCTTCATTGCCACGCTACTCCTGTTCATACTTACATATAATAGCGCCAGTTGATGAGCGATATACTTGGGTTTTGTCTGCGTAGAAACATCATTATTCATCTGTCTAGATAAGGACGCTAGGTGGTTGAGGTTTGACAGCTGTGTGAAGTAATCTAAAAGAGAAAATTGAAACCACCCATGTACTGTTTGTATTGCAGGCCTCAAAGTTACACATTTTAACAAGGAATCACTTGGCTCCTATGGAGCCAAAAACACTGAACATAAATTAAATATTGCCAAATGCAAAATTAGTTGCCATGGCGACAACATTTGTTGCTAAATTGAGCCCTGTTATTGATGATAGCAGCATGGTATGGATTGGTATCCATGTAGTGTTTTCTTTACAACAATCTGACATGAGTATTCACACTTAATTGGACCGTCAGCTGACGTGTTAGTATGTTAGTACACAATCTGAACATGCATGCAAAATGGAAGCTTACAATTAATTCAATAAACTACTGAAAACCATTACATTCAACAATAGCTTGACCTGATAGTATGCCCAAATTAATAAAGCCATCAAACGTTTTCTAACCAATAAGGTTTTTCATTCTATTTCAGGAAATGTTGAACAATCCATAAAGTTGTCCGACTCTAAATGTTGTTAGGTGAAGATTGTTAATTTTTCACATTAATTACATACGTAAAAAAAATCAACTAGAAATATGCGTTCACATACTGTCCAGGGTGGTTGTCTTCATAGCTAGTGACATGTTGTCTGGTCTGGTGACGTACGCAGACACTCGCGGGTACAGTCTGTCCAGCCACTTGCTTTCTAGGTACGTCTGTGGAAAGTAAACACAATAATGTGATAATGATCATAATGATAAAATTAACCCACTCCTTGCTGGATTACCATGCACATGCAAGTATTTTTTGGGGCATCTCCGGTTGCCTCCACCATGGAGAGAGTTAAACTAAGCAGAGAATTGGTACCCGGTAGGATGGCATGGGCTTGTGAATTATAACCTAGTGTCTTGAATGAGTTTGGGTGATATACTCCCCAGAGAGTGGAGAAGGAAATGCATTTTTCTCACCTGAACATCACAGGGACTATGACACTTCAGAAGTAAGCGGTTCATCTGATCGAAAACTACCCTGGCTGCAAGTAGAAATTAACTAGGCTGTGTAAACCACATAACTAGGTTGTAAGCCATATAAAACTAGAAAACAAAACCACCAATTGTCAGATCTACTCCAACCTGAGTGAAACAAATGTGAATGAAACTACCAGTATACTGAACATATTGAAAATGGTTAAATAATATACCGGTAGCACAATATGAAGATACAAAATAAAAATAAATTGAATGGAGTTGAAAATGGTTTCATCTGTGGAGAAGACACTGCTTGGAGCATGGACGAGAATTTGTACTGAAAGTGAGATAAAATCCAGGAAATATTACCTCTGTTTACAAATGAACTACTTGTTTTCCCATTGTCGATTCTGTGGGATGGTTGCTATAAAAAAAAAAAATTAAATTAAAACAAACATGAGATAATATAGTTAAGTCAAATAGTAAGTAACATTTACTAAACATGCTAAATGCGTCAAAATTTAATTATAATTAAATCCAAGGGTAAAAATTACAGACTATATTAAAACAATATTATTGTCCTGCAAATCATGGTAATGAGATAGTAGACTCACAACACCAATGAACATGATGAACATGCACAATTTGATTTTTATTTTCCGTACAAAATATGTAATTTTACAGATTGTGGAAACTTAAAAACATGACAAATACCCGAGTCAATTCCTTCATGCACAGGAGATCTAGCTGCGAGCAGAGTGACATCATGTTTATCTCGATGTCAGTGGGTGTGTCTGTCCCTGCTAAGACCGGCTCATGCAGGCGAACTGTCACTGCAATCAATTTAAAGCATGTGTAGAGCTATAATAAATCTGAATATTTAAAGCTAAAAAGTCGGTAAAATGCATAGTAGCACCTGCATATTCAGTCAATCTATATATGGTGACAGTCACTATATAGATTCAATAGTTATTTTGCCAAGTTTTTGCACATTACATTAATTAAGTTCCAATAATATTGTTCATTTTTGTTGTATGACACAAAGTCAAAGATGTTTCTAAATATCTGATTGATGCTAAAATAATAACACTGTTATTAACAGGTGTACAACTCCTATCTCATTCTACTACCACCACCACCCCCAACCCAACCCGACCCCCCCCCCCCCCACTCTCTCTCTCTCTCTCTCTCTCTCGCTCCTCTCTCTCTCAATCAAGCGCCACTCCATAAATTTATGCTCATAAAGGAGCCCACATATTGGGACAAGCTTGACGTATGATATCACTAGTTTTAAACAACAAATATACCCTTGAACGCAGGATCATACGGTACAGGTGTGACTATCGGGGGCCAACACGTTGCCGCCATGTTTATTTCGACGCACTACAACGACGTCACTTCCGTTTTAGACTGTAAACAAAGGGGCGTGGTTTTTGACTCGATACATGTGCGAGTCAGCTAATGAAGTAACTTCAGTTTATTTCATTGATTATCCTCAGCGTAATAATATACTTTTATTCTGCCTTGTTTTAAATCTAATACTAGTACATCAGTAGATCTAGATAGTCTCTTATATTTTTTAAATAAATTGTTCAGTAATTTTCCAAATAGTTTCCTCTTTGGTCGCTCGAGAATATATCGACACCTAGGCATGAAGACATTGATCAATGATAGTGGTATGACGTCATTAAAGTTTTTCATAACTGGAATAGTATTGTGTGACGTCACACCATATTATTATGTGTTAGATTATAACGATCAAAAGACCACCAAGACTCCACACTGTAAGTATGAATAATAATACAGCAACGTATATATCATGTAGGATACTAGCTAGTAAACGCGGCATCTTATAGCTACGGTTCTGCAGCTAGTAGGATACATGTTAGCTGCAGAACTGTAGCTATAAGATGCCCCGTTTACTGTTTTGCTATCTATTCTGGTACCCTATAGGGTGTCAGAATAGATAGCAAAATAGTAAACGCGGCATCTTATAGCTTAGACTGTGTTACATATAGGCCTACGATTATTCTTAAATAACTAAACTATAGTCTATATAGTTCACTTGCACTTGTCACGCGCACTATTATTTAAGAAATCGTGTAACTCTAGGCCTAGTAAACCTCAATTAGTAGTAATTTCAGAAATTATATAGATGTCGATGCTTGTATTATGTGCACGCAACACGTCTAGTATTGTCATTATGAGTCTGATTTATTTGTTAATTTGTTATAATAATCGAATTTTAAAATAATCATAAAACATCACAGGATATGCCTATACATCCGAATTTTGAAGCATGCACAATACTATTTTCATTTAATGAAATTTATCAAATCAAGCAATACAGATGTATAGTGTGCATGTTTAGACAGTATATAGCCTATATAGGTATATTTTCTATGATTTGACATGTTCTTTCAGTCTACCATGAAGCAGAAGGTGGCGTCGAGGGCGTTGGACACGGGAAACGATGCGTCTGACTCTGACAGTAGCGAAGAGTTCCACATCACGAAGTATCTGAACACCGGACTCAAAGCCAACATCCAACAAGCCAAGGCCTCTAAGGAGACAAAGGTTGGCCTGAGGAGACAGCCGGGCCACTACAACCTGAAAGACCGAAAGCACGCAGTGATTGATCCTAAGGTGGTGTCCTACCAAGGAAACCACTGGCCAGTTTCCACGCCCAGGCTCCAGCGAGGGACAGCGCGTCTAACCCTCCACGCCATACACGTAGAGGTGGCCAAGGAGCAGCTAAGAAGAGCCAAGCTGGAAAAGACTGAACAGAAAGTTGCCCTGGAGTATTTGAAGCCTTTGAACGCCGAGTTTACGGAGTGCCTGCGACAGAGCAAGGATGACGAAGCCGCTCTGCTCAACGAGCATCATTTAAACGTAGAAGTTGCCAAGGACGAAGCTCTGATTGAACTGATGCAGCGCTACAACAAGAAGGTCCTGGACGAGGAGATTGAAACCGAACGGGAGAGACAGGGAGCGCTGATCAACATCCTGGTCGGGATGAAGGAGGAAGGGGCGGTTCAGAAGTCGCCGAGTCTTCAGTTGCTGATGCAAGGAATCATGGACACCAACTACAACAAGAGCATCGTGCAGCAGGACATTATGGAGGCGTTCGGCAGGTACGAGGAAGAAGAGGAGGACAGGGATCAGGAGTACAAAGGCGCAATGATGGAGATGATGGACGAATCCCTACACGGCGTGGAACTCAAATGCCGCAGGAACGAATCCAAGGAGATGGAGGAAGAAGAGAAGCAGAGGAGGGTCAAGGAAAGAAACTCCAGGATAAAGGATCCGAAGACCGTGATTTCGAAGCGCACATTTGATCACGTCCTTGGCAACCTACAGACGACCTTCGAAGAAGTGCGCGAGCAGCAGGACCGGACATCCGCCGACTATGCCGCGCTGCAGTCCGATATCAAGGAGGACATGCTTCAGGAGATACGGAGGAGATACGCAGGTCGTTGGGCGGAGAAGGTGTGTGCCACGGAGAAGGCGAGACGTATCAAGGAAGAAGTAAGCCAGTTGAAAGAACGTGCAGATCCGTTCAGAGAAGCAGTGCTTCAGACAATGGCCAGAGTCCAAAGGCAGATGATTATTAGCAAGTTTGGCAGGAAATGGATGAACTTTCATGACGAGTCCCGGAAGAGGGAAGATGTCCGTCACGTGCACTATGACGAGAAGAATGATCACGACGCCATGTTGAAGATGGCCAGGCTGAAAGCTCGGCGAAGTTCTCGTGTCCCCGACGAAGAGGAATTCTAATCGTGTCGACTTACATACTGTTACATGGCGGACGTGTTCACTCGTTTATAACCCGTGTACAATACCTAACAAATCAGTCTCGTGTTTCTCTTTTATGTATGCATGGTATGGAGCGATGCAGTATAGATAACAACTGCTTGGCATGCCAGTTTGTCAAGTATTTTTCTTGCGATCCGATTCCTTGCACTTCATGAACAAAAAGGCCAACTCATTAAATTACAACAGATATATAGTTAGTTCATTTGAGGTTTTTTCAGTTTCACATTTTCTAAACAATCCGTTATGTTGGCATGAAGTCCGTCTATACTGCAGTACCTTTAATTCTGCTTCATGGCTTACATCGACCTTCCTAAACTATTGGCTTTTACTCGAGTCACTTCATAGATTGAAAGTATATCTTCTTCAGCCTATGCTCGTTATTGGGCATGTCCCGTTTTTTGTTTGCTTTTCTTTGTTTGGACATGCATTGCGATGTATGCGTCTCATGTGTTGTCTAGTCTATGATGACGTATTACGATAGTGTCGCGTATACATGTTAAAAAGGACTGTTCAACTTTATCATGTATGATACCAGAGTATCCCAAATATCATATGTGGACACATTCTAGACTATAGTAGATCTAGTCATAGATTATAATCTAGTGTATAATATTTCATGAATATATATATATATATGAAAACCAGACTGAATAAAACGCATATACAATGGTCTTGAGATAGTTGTCTGCAAGAATGGAAATGGCGCATGCCATCTAGCAACGATGCCATACCTTCTGTGATTAACATTTGTGGGAACATTGTGGGTTCCTTGGATCGTGACGGTCATAATGTCAATTGTAAATGACAATAAACACATATATTTTTAGTCATTTGTTGTTTTAATCATTGTAATTCCAAGGGTAACTCAAGAAAAACAGAACGCACGATACTCACATCGAAGTATTGTCACTCTCACGTGCACTATTTGCTATTTTGTAACAGTCTACTGTTTGGAATGATAACAATTCTTGTTCAGTAAAAGAAGGTGTCTGCATGATGTCTTGACCTAATCCTTGTCAAAGACGTCACGTTTCATAGCAATTTTCTATCGAGTTTTAATGATTTTTCAATAATAGCAATAAAGAAATAGCAATTTTTTAAAAATGCAAAAGAAAATCATTAAACATCTAAGCAAATTTTATGAAACGTCTTTCACAAGAACTAGTTACTAATATAAGTTATGACCTAGCCCGAGATGTCTCTACTTTCCCTGCTGACCATAAGAGTGCTTGTATGCTTCCCCTTGGCATACCCAAATAAAACAATGTCTGTTATGATCAGCAGGGAAGGTTAGAGCGGAATCTCCAGCTATATGACCGTACACATATTATACCTTACAAATAAATATTTAAATCACGACATATTAAATATATTGTTGTTAGTTATTGTGGTGTAATTCTTCTGGTTGGGTATTCGATGGGCGAGTGAACTTTCTGCAGATAACGCAATAATAAAGATATAACTGGAGTTTTAACAATACTGAAAATTGCAGCGATAAAATAGTAAAACGCATTGTATCTTGAATGTGCAATGTGATTGACGGCGAAGAACTGAAAATTGCATACTCTTGTATGCTTCACAACAATACATTTTATGAAATATTATTCAAGAAGACCAAAGTTAATGTGGTCAAATACGTAAATTTAATGAAAGCAACATTGCAATCACAGATGTAATTAAAATGAAAGGAATTTAATCGTAGAGCCGAAGGTCACCAATCTGGTTGAATAATGCTTCATCAAAACCTATACTATGCATAACATTTAAGGTGACAGCAACAATTTCAAATTAAGAAAATAAATAAATTATAGAAATATAATTATGTGATCTAAATAAACGTCTTTGGTGGTAACACATATTTGGTGTCATTTATGAGATAATACATATGCATGCATGCATGCATTCACGCACGCACACACACGGTCACATGCATGTTCTCACGCATACTTTCACTATATAGCAATAAGGACATACATCTGTTCCCTGTTAAGACTGAAACAACATGGGTCTTGTACTACATAACGAATATTGCACTAATGGAATCCTAAGGGGGCAGTAGACAAGTGTTTTCGAGGATGTCACACTGACTGACCGACATCTCTCAGAAATTACCATTTTTGCCCAACTTTACCTTCTAATTTCACAAATAACTTGTATTATAAATGGAAATAGACCACAACATTACAAAACCTTTTTAGTACGATTTCATGCGATTTTAGTACGATGAGCATGAAATCTTACTCCAAAACGTTTCGTAATCATGGGGCCTGGTCTGTTTTATTAAAGTGTTAGGCACTAAATTGATGTCAATTCCTGCTATAGTAAAATCATGGCGAACACCCTGAGTCACTTTCAAGCTATTGTACGCCTGTGTACTGTTGTGAATGGTAGGCCAGTACATTACCACACAAACCTCACATTAACCGTCTCCCTGTAGGAGACAACCATAGATGCCCTAAAGAGGGGCGCCTGTGCCAAATCCAACAGGGAGAGGGATAAAGTGGAAGATGATGAAGAATCAAAACAATGATGAAGATGTCATGACAAGATCGTATATATAATATGTCATATGGGGAACATTTATTATGGCCCTGGGGTGGATTTTATTGCACAACAAAAAAACAAACAAAAACAAGGACAGTTATTTCATATAGTGTTAAACTCAGTGGTATTTTCATAAACATAAATGTGGAAGTTTGTAAAACGAGACATAATTCTATAGAAAGGTTATTCACACCTAGATGATTCAATTATTCCTGTTTTAATTAGTCCATCTATGGCAATATCAGAAATACTAGGAAATGGTGGGTTATCAAAACATTGGAGACAATACACTTTTAGCAAATCCAAATTATTGTTTTATTCTGTACTTTGAGAAAGGCAGGAGAGGCTCACGATAATAGACAACCTAGGACAGGTGTGTTTTGTTTGCATTACTAGTATTCACATTTATTTAACCCTCTCCATGCTGGATGCAACAGGAAATGCCCTAAACAGCAGTGACTGCCTAATTCAGCAGGAAGAGGGTTAAAGCAACAATTAATGTATGTTCTCCAAATGCTATATAGTTTGTCGCATGTATATTTCAAATAGCTACTTTTATTTTGAGTACTGTACTCTTCATTAAGAAAAAAAGGTAAAATGTACTAGGAACATAAAGAAATATGACATGGGCAACTATTTACTAATAATTATTAATAATAGCAAGCATGGTAAGCAAATGTTGGTTTAGCCAAAACAATAATTTTACCTTCTTCCTGGGGATGCCCTAAAGAGCGATAATGACCGTTAGTGTGAAGATGACCATCAGAATAATATAATCTTAAATAAATATCATGATACGTGTAAGAATACAGATTTTTTTAAATAGAATTAATAAAGCGAGTGTTCAAATAATATCATATATTATTGTGCATAATATTAAAGTTATTAATACTTTCTGAATAAATTAAATGGTGCACAATACATACATAGGTTCAAATAACAACCTGACTCTACCAGAGTAGCATTCAGCCTACACTACTTTTCACTACATTGTAGAACACTAGTGCACTGTAGTTTAAGGTGGAGCAGTCTGAAGCCAACACAGGGTCAGTATTAATAAGCATAGCATAGCCAACATGTCTCAAACTTATGAACAGAAAACAAGGACAATCTAGCCGCTGCATGTGAATAATATTCCACAATTCCAACCAAATAAGAAAGATTTATGGTCAAAACTGTTCACTAGTTAACATATCACGAGTATATCTATATTTTAAATAGTAACATATCTTTAAATTAATAAAGATCTATAAATATGGCAATACATAATTATATCATAAATTAATTTTCTATTTTAAATTAATATTTCACCGAGATATTGCCAGAAGAATGAAGAATGTCAACAGTAATGAAGGTCTATGATAGGTTTTGTTTTAAGGAGAGATTTATAATAAATTATGCCCAATGTTAAAGATGTAATTAATATTATACTTGCATTAGACATTAACACAAATCTTTCTGTTTCATTTATGTTAACATGATTAACAATTAATACAAAAATATGAAAAACAAACCATCCTGTGTCAGAACAATTTGTCAGTACTCCATTGATATGTTGAAATATATAACAAGCAAAACAATTTAGCATTACAAGTGGAATTATCAAAAGTATTACCAATGCAAAGCAACCAACTCCTCTACATCACAATCTAACATACAACCCTGTCATTCGTAGCAACTTCGCGACATTCAGGATCAGAAATATTCGCTCATACCTCAATTCTAGGTTTCCATAATGGTGGATAATGGTTGGTTATGGGTAAAATCTGCCAAGATCCCGTGCAAGCAGCCGGGTTACCTGGGTAAGTTCCTTACCAACCAATCAAAATGCACGTTATAAACTGAATATTAGAGTTATCC
>JAUTBV010148431.1:0-10826 GCA_032361325.1 Lepetodrilus fucensis | reverse complement strand
CATTAAGTCTGATTGGAGGAGGTGGGGGAGGTCTTGGACATCACGGGGGACAATGGAACCAGGGAGGGCTGTGGAACCCTGGTCAATATCAAGTCAGGAATTGCAGGGTAGCTACTTGATTATTACATAAATAAATCCTCTCCTCTCTCTCTATCTTTTTTCTCTCTTATCTCTGTGTGTGTGTCCCTCTATTTCTCCTCTCTCTATCTCTCCTTTTCTCTCCCTCTCGCTATTTTCGATCTTCATCTCTCTCACTCTCACTCTCTCTCATCCCTCTCTTCCTCTCCCTCTATATATCTATATATCTCTTTCGCTCTCTTTCTCTCCATTTCTCTCTCTTTCGCTCTCTCACTCACTCACTCTCTCTATCTCAAATTCCCTCCCGCCCTTCCTTTTCTTCCCTTTATTTCTCTCTCCCTGTCTCTCCTCTCTCCTCTCCTCTCTCTCTCTCTCTCTCTCTCTCTCTCTCTCTCTCTCTCTCTCTCTCGCTATCTTTCATGACATCCTGTCGATACATTAAAATCCATGTGCAAACTGTAGATCATATAACCTCAAGATCTACGTTCCTATTATATGAAATATTAATCGTACTCCATATTGTGAACTTAAATCAGTAAAGTATATTTTAATCGAAATTACATTTTGAAAAAAAATACATATTCAAGCATGTTTACTTCTTTTTCGGTTTCAGATGTGCCCTTTGGATTCTTCCTGTAATTTCATCCGACTTGGACTGGCGTACTGCTTCCCTCGAAACTTTTCATTCGACAGAAGGGGAGGAAGATTGGGCGGCAATTGGGGCGGTCAATGGGGCTCAGGAAGATGGGGTTCTGGGCGTTGGGGAGGAAGATGGGGAAGAAGAGGAGGTCGGAGGTGGAGAGGAGGTAGAGGTGGACGTGGTGGTCGTCGCGGAGGTCGCAGAGGTGGAGGTCACAGAGGTGGAGGTCGCAGAGGTGGAGGTCGCAGAGGTGGAGGAAGAAGAGGTGGAGGAGGAAGAGGTGGAGGAGGAAGAGGTGGAGGAGGAAGAGGTGGAGGAAGAGGTGGAGGAAGAGGATGAGGCGGTCGCAGCGGCTGACACAGTCACAACTAAAAACTAGAATTATCAGCGATTATCATTAAAGCGACGGTCGCATTTAGTTGATTCGCTGTTAACGTTGATTTGTTATTGCTCGGTGATGCTTTATTCAGATGACAGTGTGTGGATTATCACAAACGACAATCGTATGTTTCGGTGATGCTTTTTTTTAAAGACAATGACATTTTGTGGAGTTTTATTGTTTGTTATAACGGACATTGTTCGAAACCGGTGACTAGCTATGTTTGAGGTGTTAACAACAAAATCCTATATAGTTCGTCCATGTGAGAAAATTACTTAAGAAAGTATGTATTGATAACGATGCAGTAATTTTACCATAGACATTTTATCATGTATACATAGACATATTTTAATGTATGACGTTGACAATCGTCAAATATTTCTTACGGCGACTGCATGTTTGTCTACAATCGTGCAAGTGGTAGACTGTGGCTATATAATCTGCGGTACAATTATTCCCAACTTCTATCTGGAATCAGCTTTAATATGAATTGGGTCCATATTTGTCCGTCTGATATGTATTTCAGAGGACATGGAATGATCATCCTACTTTGATCGCAGTATCATATCATAATTATATATAAAATAAATCTTAAGTAATATGAAATCCTAGACATTTATTTTAAGAATTAACATTATGGAAAGTGTAACAATTATTTTGTATTCAGGGATATTTATATGTATATGTATATGTATATGTATATGTGTATATGTATATGTATATGTGTATATGTATAAGTACATGTACAGATCATAAGTGAGAGAAGGAAAACAATAACAAGATGTATAGTAATACTAATAATGTTCATACAGTCATTTCATACATGAAACAGAAACTATGTGATGTTGTCATTGTTTGAATTAATAAACTGTTTATTCATATTACATGTTTTATGTTTTTAATATTATATACAGTATGCAATCGTGAATTTCCAACATACTATGTGGAGACGTGTGTGTTTCTTGTACTCTTCCACTCTCGTTTAACCTTCTCCATCCTGGAGACACTTTGAAATGCCCATTAGTACAGTACTAATGATTACAATTAGCATACACAGAGAAACAGTTTATTATCCGAAAACCACAAGAGATATATACATTTACATTCATTTATACATTTGATTAAAATGGACACTATTTTACATATAATTGTTCAGCAATAAGTAATATAGTTTTCTTCGTCTTCATTACGTAATGTCAAGCTTAATAATTACGAGTGCAAGTTTGTGAGTAAATTGTGGTAATATGCTGTTTTGTGCATAGTACTTGTGACTAATGGGGCATGTATGGTACCCACGACAACTTTGTATTACATTTAATGCCAACAAATCACGAGTGAACCAATTACCATGGCTTTAAGTACAGAAATACAAACAGACACGTGTATTTGTACAAGCTTTTACAATGCCCTCGGGATCTGGTTTTAACTATAGGTTGGCATGAAATGCATTGATACTCATAGTTCATAGATTATCTCGGTAAATATTTCAATGTATGCATGTCAAACAAACAAAAAACTTCAATTTATTTTTGTATGCGGTTTCTCGCACAGTTTTGGTGTGTACAGTTTGTGCATTTTCATAAGAAGTGATATGTGCGGGGAAAACGCAGCGGGACCTGCTCCGGTGCCCGATTTAGGTCTGAACGCACCTTTAGGATGCGTTGACTGTACTGTCTGTGCTGGGTCCCCTGTACAGTAGGTTTACTACAATACTCAGTTGCAGCTTTAATTTCCTCTTACAGAAAAAAGGCTATCAGTAAAATAATCTTGAAAGCGGCTTTAAGCCTGAATTAAAACTGTGAAAATAATTTAACGTTGTGTGTTACTACGGGCTTCTGTATATGGATTGTTTTATTAATCAGACTTGAAATGACACAATAAGATTTGTCTTCATTGCTATTCCAGTTCACAATCATAAGTTTAAACGCTCAAAATACGATGTTCATGAATGACTAATAACAAGCTTCACGAAAAGTCAATTACAGAAACACTTAAACGGTGCATCTTTAACCTTCTATTAGTCATTCATGAACATCGTATTTTGAGCGTTTGACTTATTGGTTTATCTATAATCTGAGAAATAAACTAATGGCACTATCAACTACTTAAACATGACTGACTCAAAGAAAACCCTAGTCTTATCTTTAATTTCCAAAGCATGCAATAACACTGTATATAAGTGTCAGGAAGTTCTTTAAAATAGTATTAATGTTCGCCTTTACAATACATTTCAGGTACATTTAGTAGATATACAATGTTAGATATTTATCTGTTTATAATTCGTGTTTTGTCTGTAATAAATCGTAGACAATTTTAATTTCACTGTAAGTGCAGTTGTAAATAATGTATGCTGTCTAACGATGGAGACATTAATAAATGTATCTGTCTGGGTGTCTGACTGTCTGTAAGTTTGTCAGCTAGCCAGTCCATCTATAGTGATCAGTCTGTACTGTACTGTACAGTTGTACAGTATTTGCGACCATGGAACCGGGGCTGTTGGCTTATTAATGCTCTTATTTGATTGGCTACATAATTACCGGAAGTTTCCTTCACGAAATGTCACGAAAGGTCAACCGGACATATGCCAAAGTTGGGTGGCGTCAAACTTAGTGTCGGAGAACCGTGGATACGAACTTGTATTTCTATGTGTATGTCTATGTAAATACTCCGAAATTAATTTTTATTAGGCGAATTTATACTCAACAAAATAAATTAAGTAACGGCAGAAATTCTGCGGGAAGATGTTATATTAAATATGGTACTGGAACTAATCTGGTTCCAGTCTTCTTCCAACATGTCTGCACGTTCTTGAAGAGTACCTGGAGCCTGTAGACATTTGGAAATTCTTCGTTGTAAAATTAATGTGAAGATACATGTAGGCCTCTATGTCCTGAATGGTTACTGACCATTAATTAATTTTGTTAATTAGTATAATGCGATAATAATAAGCGCATTTATATTGCACCGAATACATGCTTCAGAAGCATGCTCATAGCGCTACATTATTACCCCGGTCAATGGATCAATGTGCATTAATTTCACCTTCTCAACTCCCTGGGGAGTATACAACCCTATATTAAATATGCTAACAGGACAGCAGACATACAGAGAGTTATGCTTACTTCATTAATTATGTTTTCAAGTACCACAAGTTCTGGAATTAACATAATATGTTGGACATAACATACGTCGAATGAAATGTTTGACCCTGCTAACGTGCATGATCGTGATAAACTCGTGTTCCAAACAACTTGAACAACTATAATCGGCCCATGTCCAAAGAGAGTTTGAAACCGAAATAATTAAATATTATTCAAGATTCAGTTGTGAAATTTAGCCATACATGTATACCATTAACCTCAGATATCCCTTGACACAAACTATTTCGAAAGTACCAAGATTTTAAGTTGACCCACAGAATGTGTCAATCATTCTGTCCCGTGTGATGCGTGTGTCTCACTAAGACCAATTAGTCATCTGCAAATGATTCATACAGCGCCAAACCTGGAAGGAAATTAACCAAACTGATCTAGTTAACCCCTGAGAGCTATAAAGAACTGTGTATAGTTCCATTGCTAAGGAGTTAATTTTCGTTCATTAATCAGGAACGTAGGGATAAACCAGACACTACTGTCGCCAAAGTCCACACGAAGGTCAGGTCTAGAAATCCGGTTTTCAGATAACAAATCATGTGTTGAAGATGAAAGCCTCTGTTGGAATAGAATATTAATGGATTAGATTTTAGAATTGCGTAATTTAAAAATTAGCATATGTACATTTGTATTGCAATATTATAGAGTGCTTGCCACTGAGATGTTGCATGGTCATTGTATATATCTTTTTCACAGTTTTATTCCGAAGAAAGCGAGTCACAATAAAATACAACAATAGTAAACATACTTTAGTATATTTAAAGTTATAACTGACTGGGTGGTTAGACAAAGTTGTATACTACGGCTAATACTATTTTATATGAATGTCATCATTTAGTAGTACATATAGTATATTACTTCTGTATAGTATATTTTAATTCTGTGGAATTACTATTGAACGTTGTCTTCTTATTCCGTTGTATCACGTGTTGTACCACCGTGGGTAGTAAAAAGGGAATTAAACAATCTGAAACTCGTAATCTCTCTTTACTAATGTACGCTTACAAAAAGAACAAACATATTGTACGGAAATCATATTTTAATAAACGTAAAATAACAGCAAAATAACAGTAAAATAATAACAGCAAAATAACAGCAAAATAACAGTAAAATAAATAGTTAAAGGTATATAAACGAGCATAAATCAAATATCGTTTGAGACTAAAACTGCGCTATTAATGCAATGTATACATTCACTTTGCACGTTCATCATACATGTGATCACTTTTGCATCTTAATATGCGTTAAAAATAACGATAATTTGCAACATGATCAATTTAGCAGTTGAAACCATTTTATAATTATTATGGTATTATTAAAAACTATGTGTTATATTACAGCCTTATAAGGTATGAGTGTTAACAAATATACATATCCAACCCCGAAATATGCTTCATTTATTTGTAATACTAATTTGAATTAAAGTAATCACTGTGCTGTTGAATAATGTAAACACATGGGGGGAAATGGGAAAACAATATACTATAAAACCAGAATCTACTGGGGTTTGGGTCCGTTTTCACCAAAACTTAAAGCAAACTCGGCTCAAACACCTGTATACTTTATAAATTGAGAAAAAAACAGGGGCTCTATTTAAAATAATTCTACATATATAGTATACAGATTTAAATGTCAATCGACATGTTTTCTAAAATAATAATAAAATGTTGCCAGAAAGTTTTGAAATAATTGTATAGATCTCCATTCGGATGGCATTCCATCCTGATATATTTTCAGATTGTCGTCTATTAGGAAAGTGTTGACAATAGGAAAGTCCACATGTTTTTAATATTGTAGATCCAACTGACTGTAAAATAAATCACTACAATTCAAAATTACAGAATAAAATGTATCAAACTATGACAATGCTAAGGTCCACTAATTAAAAATGTGTTAAATTAAATTAAAATATGCTGAGTCTGAACATATTTATTGATAGAAAATGGTTTTAACTGCATTATGCAACCTGTTATCTTATACCGAGACAAAGACGGATATCAATGCCACGAAGATGTGGTACGGTCTGGAGACAATGACAGATGTACACATTAACCCCTAATGTCCTGAGGCCGGTGTCTATCAATATGGGGGACGTCGGGCACAGTTTATCAGTTTAGGAAAACAGATATAAATGGTTGGATTTCAGAATCTGGCTCACAACTCTCACACACTCTCCAACATGAAGGTCTTGCTTTTACTCTTGTGTGCAACCTTCGCAGGTAAATATGCTTTGTCGAGAATAGTCTTGTAAAATTGTATAAAATAATTAATAATAATAATTAAATATAATGTTTTATCAATACCGTAATTAAATTAATGTTCTTGAGAAAGCTATATAGATTGTTTTGTGTTTATAGATTTTTAATGGTAAACGCAATGTCAGGCTTTTGAAAAATACCTCTTATTGACGTTTGTAAAAGTTGTTTCGTGCCAATCTTTCAAATAAAATTGTAAAAATAATAATTAAAATTCGAAAGATTTGCCATGAAAAGTTGTTAACAAGGATTACATGCACTAGCTGTTTGAAGTTGTTGTTCGGGTGGGGATTTTTTTTGGTTTTTAAATTTGTTCTTGTAACTTCTTGTACTCAGACTTCTCGATGTTTTACCTCAATGTGTTTTACAATATATTTTCAGTATGCGATCATCCCCATGCTCAAACCCTACTTGGTAAGTGTGTATAGTCACGTGATACTATTGTCTATCATGTTGTTTTCTCCAATTGATAAACTACACTGGCGTCAGAGCCAAGTTTACTTTATGTTTTCGTGAAAACTGACCTAAACTTCATTATATTCTAGTGATGTACCATTCCTACTACTATCTTCAATGACACTTTAACAGCGTGTTTAACAGTTCCACCATATATAATATATGTACTCCGTATCTGTCGAGTAGGCCTATTTATCCATTTGGTAGTTTACACATAAAGTATGACATTGTATAAATTACACAGGCATGTATCTACGTATTTTCAGATGCCCAGTTACTAGGAACTATCATAGACGCCGGAGGAATCGGGGGAGGAATCGGGGGAGGAATCGGGTTAGGGGGAGGAATCGGAGGAGGAGTAGGAATCTGGAATTCCAATGTCTACGGGGGTCGGTACAGAGTGCGAAACTGTAGAGTAAGTACCAACGTCATCGTCACTTTGGTCATTGGTGCCTTGGATCCAAAACAATTATAGTCTATGATAGCCTGTGTCCTTAAAAGTAACTATATATAAATGCTAGAATAGTGTTATCGTTTTCATGAACATTAATAAAAATACGAAACGTTTTTGCTGTATTTTCTTTTTCTTAGTTTTTAATGCTTTAATTTTGTTGTTGATTTTTCTTGGTCTTATTTTGCTTGTATTTCTTCTTTATCTTAGGATTTAAAGAAAAGATACAATGCAGCATTTAACTGAAGATTTTACTTTAAAATATATGAGTATATATATTGTTTAACTGTATTACTTGAACAGCTGAATTCCTGTGTTTCAGATGTGTCCTATCGGTAGTCCCTGTAATTTTATCAGACCAGGCTTGGCGTTCTGCAGCGGCGTCGGCTTAGGGGGTGGAGTTAGACGAGGTAACACGGGCCTTCTAAATTCAGATACAAATTAAAGTGCAATTTAACACATAAGTCTTTTTCTGAATGATAATAAATTATTATTATTATTATTATTATTATTATTATTATTGTTATTATTATTATTATTATTATTATTATTATGTTCATACACATACTTAAAACATAGCGCTACAGTATTACTCCGGCCAATGGATAAGTGTGCTTTCGTGTTCCTTCTCAACTCCCTGGGGAGTATAAAACCCAAGCTGCCATTCAAGCCAGACGTAAAATAGTGATTTTATGTTAAATATTCAAACACTTTGTTGTATTTCATGAAGCAATATATTATCTAACTAAATAATCAAACTTTGGACTTCCGGTAATATCGAGAAGAGATGCTATCACAAGTACTTTCATTTCCAGGGTGCTTCCAACGGCCCAATCCTGGCTTTTGTGTCGGACACGGCGTCGGACACTTCCACAGACGCTTCTACTATGACAGATTCACCGGTAGGTGTCGCTTCTTCCGGTGGAGCGGATGCGGCGGAAACAGCAACCGTTTCCTGACCCGACGAAGATGCAGGAGAACCTGTAGGTTCGGCAGACGTGGCCATGGTCATTTCTAAAAATAGCAGCAGGATAACCGGAAACGCATCCAACATACGTAGTTTTTTTCTGAATATGTTGGTCTTTTGTTTTACATTTTATTTTATTTTAAATAATTTTTAATTTTTATTTTTTTTAAAAACATTTTTTGTTGCCATTGTCAAAGCCTTGTCGAGTTGCTGACTTCGAATTCTTGTGAATTTTAACCGGTGATGAGGAATGATTCCAAGATGGCGCCCAATCTTTGACGTGTCTTAGCATAACTTTATTACACTCAGGCTGTTAACTACAGCATATGAGATACAAAATGAATAGAATGTGTATATATACAACCATGCATAAGTCTCGATCTTCATGCTTACGGCAACCGGTGTTACTTTGGTTCATATAATGTCCAGCCGGTTGTCTGTTACTTTAATTTTAATAATAACTTTGTAGCTTTACGTGTACCGTTATATAATGTGTTTTGTTCATAGAACAATAGATTATCATTATATAATAACACATTTCTAGTTTTCCAATTACCATCGTATAACGTGGTTTGTTCATAGAACAACTTCAATATTGTTTTTAATTCTTCTGACGTTCATCTGAATAATATTGCAGTAAAGTATAAATATTAATGTAAATGTTTGTTGAATGGCTGACTTAAATTGGTTTTTATAGTAGCATCGAAAGGTACTCGGATTTATTCGTTCTAGCATCGAAGGTACCCGGATGTATTCGGCTTAACCCTTTCCAAATTGGAATAATCACAAGTATTGCTTTATATGACAGTTATGGCTGCCTCTACTTAAAGTAGATTTCTAGACGCAAATGTCGAGGGCTAGGTATTTCATTAACGATTTATTGACGTTGAATCAAGTTTGTCAGAATTCCTATGTTGAATGCATGTCTTCCAGTTCCGCATGTCCATAGAATTATGGACATGTGCTCAAGTAGTGTAATAGTTTGGCTTATTCATGTACAAATAGCACTGTTGTATATACTGATCACCATTCTCGAAACTCCGCCCATTATGACTACACTTACCCTCCGTCAAATATTTCACGGACGTTAAATCTAGTCATAAAGGCCCCGATATTACGAAACTTTCTGAGAATGATTTCATACTGAACTCAGAATTTTGTTCATAAAACGTCATGTGACATCATAGCCTGAGAATGCTGTGAGTCTAGGCTCATGACGTCACATGACGTTTTATGCACAAAATTCTGAGTTGAGTATGGAGTCGTACTCAGAAAAGTTTCGTAATCTCGGGGCCTGTGTTTCGAGGATGACTGATCACAATGGACGACTGTTATTAACACTTTACAACAAAATATTCCCAATGTATACATGTACCTGTACTTTTGTATTGTTAGAAGATTGTAATATGCTTATTGTGTACCAACGTAGATACATTTCAGAGTTACATTGCATCATCATTATTGTTTTTATAAATAGGAATAAATATTAGGAAATATTGTTAGATCATGTGCAGTTTGTGTTGTATTCGGATGTATGCTAATAAATATATAAATATATTTTATTTTAAAAAATGACTTCAATATGACTTCGATGATAATATATAGTTCCTACATTTAACTTCATTTTGGTATAAAAAGAAACACATTTTAAAGTAGCCATATCTCACGAAAGAATCAATTTCTGTAATTATATATGAGTTTGACGTGTCCGTTTTACAATTTATGGTTGATACTTATTTGATGGTTCTAAATCGGAGATCAAAGCAAAATTCATGACATTCAATCTCGTAGATTTGGTTGGGTTGGGTTGGGTTTTTTTGCATTAGGGCTTAGAGCCGCTTTCAGGATTATTTCACTAATATCACGGCTTGTCAGTTTAGAACAGAAGGACACCTGCGACATCTCGTAGATCGCCAAGAGTCATCAATGACATCATGACTCAGGAGTATACAGCTGCTATAGGGAAAACTTAAAAGTACAAAGTCTACATGTAGTATAGATGTGGAACCATCGTTGTCAAACATATACATTACTATCGTGAATTGCTGTCAAATTATCTGTAGTACTAATAGACATTTCTTCATTTTAAAAAACTCCAGCCAATGCGTGTTCGTTATATTTGATTTATGTTAATAAATAATTTTTAAAATGTGCTGGATTCTGAAGCCTAAACCCTCTGTGGAGAAAGGTTTGGGGGAATTAACGAAAATATACTAACAAATAGTTTTGTCCTATGATTAGCATATTTAAAATCATTCTTATTGATGCAATATTTCACAATATGAATTGTAAAATTTTACACCATAAAGAAATGTATGCAACATGTTTAGCTTTTTAAAAATATACTGTATGTGCGTGTGTGTGTATGTGTGTGTGTGTGTGTGCGTGCATGTGTGTCTGTCTGTGTATGTGTGTGTGTGTGTCTGTGTGTGTGTGTGTAATATATAC
>JAUTBV010148420.1:0-10826 GCA_032361325.1 Lepetodrilus fucensis | reverse complement strand
ATTATGTGTATGCTAAGAGCATGTACTTTGCATTTTTAACTCCAATTCTGCCCAAAACGACAACTTAATTTGTGTCAAACTGTGATATTATGCCTTTAATATATTTAAAAAAATAATAAAATAATAAATTGATATAGCACTTCGGCATATTTGATGATTACGAACTATTTCCAGTCAAATATTTGATATACCTGATGCCAAATACATAATATACTACCATGTTTAATGCTCACCCAGATCATATATCTCATTTAGGGGAATGTTTCAGATGACATATTTTCAATCAAGATGATAGCTATATTCGGCAGCAGATAAATATACTTGCACTTATTCTGATCGTCATAACGGTTTTCCATTACCGATATATGTCCAATTAATAACATAATATTTTCGACAGCAGATAAATGCCTATTTAATATTGATATCGGGTATCATTCCTGATGTTGCATTAAGATAACGCGAACATGGATTCACAATAATTATCATTATACGAAGCGTTAGTACTGAAGCGACCAACGATGTTTATACGATGTCATTAACAGTTACTGACATTAATTCCATCTTATTAATTATGGTAAGAAGCTTAACCGACATTGAAAGGTTTATCTGAATGTCAGCAAAGATGCACATCTAGATTTAGCATGTGTCCAATTCCAGTAAATTAAAATTGAAAATTGTGCATACAAAATAGTAACACGAGAATCCTCTAGCCTCCCCTGCTGACCATCAATAAGCTACTTCCTTTCTTTTTTTATTTTTTATATGTAATTGGTACTGTATGGATACCAACAACATGGAGCTTATTGGTCCGAAGGGAAGGACAGTCTAGAGGAAGTTCAAGCTAACCATCTAGATGGTTTGATTGACAGACGATATGGATGGATTAGTGTTGAAAAGTAATCTTCATGTTTACAAATTACAGTAGAATGCGAGCTATTATATTGAAATATTTTAAATTTATCCATGAACTCCTTCAAACCTACGAGGTCATTATTTAAAAATAATGATAACAGCCAATTTATTTTATCCTGCGACTGTTTGTGTGTGTGTGTCTCTCTCTCTCTCTCTCTCTCTCTCTGTGTTTCTCTGTGTGTGTGTGTGTGTGTGTGTGTGTGTGTGTCTGTGTTAAAGAGATAGAGGGACTGACAGAAACAATCACAGAGAAATAAGAAAGAGATACATACATAATATACAGACAGGCACACACACAGACGGGCAAAGCTAAAGTGAGAAAGAGACAGACAGACATGCACAGTGAGCTCTAGAGGAAAACAGAGACATGCACAGACAAACAGACAGGGACAGTGGCAATACCAAGTAATCCATTTTGAGTAACATTCAGAAAGAGACACACAGATCCACAGACAGAGACACACAGATCCACAGACAGACACACAGAAGTGTGACAGGTTGTATAAATACACACGTAATCTTGGCCGAGATCGAGTTCTCACAGACTGGAGCATGAACAACTGCATTAGTTACACCCTTCCTCGACATGAGAACAGTTGGACAGATTAGATAAATATCCGCTTGAGACATCGTGACACGGTTACCACAGCCATCTCGCGCAAACACCATTATGACCATCTGAACAGTAAGTCATGCAGTCGTTCCTCTACTAACTTCATTCTCTCGATGACCTGGGTCGGAAATTGGCCGCGTTATACATCTCTGTAACAGTCATTGAATTATTTGCTGCCAATTTATGCTGTTTACCAATTCGTAATTGAAAGCTGCATTGCCAAGAATGGTACATATCAGGGAGACACCAAAGGCGATGACATGACTTACTGGAACATTGTAATTAGATGTGGTAGGTAGAGTGCTGAATTGTAATACTTTGCACGAAATTGTAATAATTGTCCAAATTGTAATACTTGCCCTCAATGGTGATAATAACTGCCCTGGATTTTAATAGTTATTTGACCTGAATTTTAATAATTATTTGACTTTAATTGCAATACCAAATGCCCCTATTTTTAATAACCGACCGATCTGAATTAATAATTATTTAACCTGAATTAATAATTATTTCACGGAATGACATGTAACAATAAGCAAATGCTTTGATAAAGGAGGAATATACCATGTCTTAATTTATTGGATGGGTGCTGGGGGCGGGGCGTGCACATATTGCAATTTGAGTCGATTATTACAATTCAGGGCTCTACACAGTGCAATCAAATTGTAGTCGAATGTTTATTGAATGATTCTGATAAGCTCATGCACTACCAAAAGGCTCAGCTTAATCAAGAGTTACATCTGATATATACTAATACGGGGGTAATAAGGTGCTGCAGTACGACTGTTAGGAGCATATGACAAATGAGGCCATGCCATTTTTACCATTAATATTCCACAACATTGGGCAGACGTATCTTCACACACATAGTCTATCATTGAATACTATATATTACACTATATGTACAGTCATTCAGGCTTTGCTTTAAGCCTCGATCAGCACATTGTTTATACGACATTATGTCATATTGGCAACATTGACAATTCATCATGTTGACAACTCAGGATTGGTAAAATCATAATATAATCTTGTGGCTAAGTTATCCCAGAAAGACACGGATATTATAACTAGTTTTCCCCTGTAAATTGAGCTTTATGAACTCACAGCCATGAATCAATGTGCATTACTTATATATAGTAGTAGTAACAGCGAGAACATCTGACGGACGTGTTTATTCTCCATTGGGTTTTCTATAACATATGAAAACTGCGTCGTAGTAAATATGCACACCTTTATTTTACTGAGTAGTCAACACTTGCATTCAGTTGCATGAAACCAAAGCTATAGAATTGCAGACTGATCACTATATTATAAATTCAACTGACACATACAAATATAACGGGTGAAACATGGAATAGATGTACTATTTGTTAAATTAATTTAAAAACATAAAAACGGCAACAGAAATGTAAAACGAAGAAGATAGATGATAAGCATTGCTGATGTTAAAAATGTCAATGGGCTATAATAATTCGAACTGAACATACTTCCTTCTTGGTAAGGTTAAGACCTGGACACTTCATCACCAGTGACTCTGTAGCGCTTCTCCTGTCCGCGCTTCAGCTCAAAGGAAAGAACTGGGTCGGTTTCAAATGAAATTACAACATCATAAACCTGGATAATTTGCTTGAAATTGGCAATATGATAATCAAATTTATCTCCAAATTGTATTATGCCAAACACACCTCATATATCCTGAAAAAAACACCTCACCGAAGCAAAAATAGCTTCATTGTAGAAAAGGATTGTGTGGACAATATTACAATATTCTTCTTAAACTTGGAGCAAGCTGTGATGGAATCAATCCATGAAGGATTCTGTAATGATGAATGTTAAGGCCACGGAGCAGTTATCAGGACCTCATGACATCTTAGCTCCAGTGACCCAGACTGAAGCCAGAGAGAGTAGAGAGAGACAAAGAGAGAGAGAGAGAGAGAGAGAGAGAGAGAGAGAGAGAGAGAGAGAGAGAGAGAGAGAGAGAGAGAGAGAGAGAGAAAGAGAGAGAGAGAGAGAGAAAGAGAGAGAGATGTGCGCATATATCTAATTGTGTCTTTAAAATATAGAGAAAATGTAGACCCATAACTATAGTGAGACGGTGTCCAAAGATCTAAGGAGACATAGGCCTACGGTTCCCCTCATATCTAGGGAGATTGTGTCCAAAGATCTAGGGAGATGGGACCCGCATATCAACATTGTTCATACATTTATAGAGTATAGTCACATAAGATACTCCGCAGATATTTGGAACTGGACAGACATTTTAATATTTAATATCTGGATAAAGAAACCTGTTTGATATTAATTCCCATCGGTGGCGGATGTTACTAGATTTGATTAAAACAAAAACTGACTTAAATCTGAATCAACATGGACGATACTTACAATGTGCTTAAATCCAGTTGGTATTCCAGTGAAATCTTGTAAAAATTGTAACCACATTTTTGTTTAAGAAATTCTCTATACGTTCATTATGTACATATCTGTACATAAATGCAATTTGTAAACTTGTAACCGTCTAACAACATCTATGTAATTAAGTAAGTAAAAGTAAGTAAGTAAGTAAAAGTAAGTAAGTAAGTAAGTTCTCCTATCGCAAATTATTGTAGCAACATGTATGCCTAACTCTCCCAGTCATGTGCTATGGGACTCAGTCACGTGACGGGAGCCACCATCAGATTAACCTGGTTACCTCTAAATAGCAGCCATAATGTTTCACATGAACGCCATTGGATCAAATGTGACATTATATGCCAATGGAAGATTCAATTTACGAATACGTTTATCGTGATATTATTTTTTATACCACCCTCTTAATGGCCAATAACCTTGAAAGACGGGCCAATATAAGATATATAACGGCTGTAGAATACATAATCAATAAAATAAAAACTATTAGTGAGAATGCGTAGGCTATTTGTACTTTAAATACTGTGCATTACCCCTTTGCTACAAGCGCATACTATCACAGATCGTTGACATACATAGTGCTCTAGCGAAGTTTTACCTAAAATATATATACATTTGTTTTGACTACATAAGTACATTAAACAATACGTATTCCACATGTCTCATTAGATATCAATACTTTTAATATTTATTATATTAGACACGACGTAATACTATGCTTATTGGTGCCAGTGGTCAGGAAAGGTTATTTTGACCGTGTTCAATGATTAGAGTTATCTGCCTTAGTCTTATTTTACAGTAAGTAGTACTTTACCAACTGATTATTTGGGTTTTACTTGAAATGTAAACTGCAATGTAATCTTATCTATATTACAGCGTTGAAAATATATTTGGAGGTATATGAGCGAATGTATACATGCTAAATGCAATTTATTCCAAAACGACAACTTAATCAGTGATAGTATGCCTTTATATATACATATATTAATGTCCTTTTTAAACACCTGTTCCGTTAATGATACACACCATGTAAATTGACAATGATGGAGACGATAACACTTCATGATTAAATGCATGTACACATTAGCAAACATGGGCATCAATAAATTACAATAGAACCAACGACACACTCGCTAGTGACTTGAATACTTGAGTAGTGTTCCCGTTCTGTATTATTCATACAGAGGATACAAGTGCTACATTTGGTCGTATTCTTGGTATCGCATTGTAGATACTAGACAGAAGATAAACTAATAAGAATACAACACCTAACAGAATACATATTGCTCAAGAACTTGTCCAACCCCCCAGCACCCCCCCCCCCCCTTAATATTTTCGGGGCCGCGATGAACGTATAGAAGACTGTCGCTCATACGGAGAAAGGTTGATTTCTTATTAAACCATGAATAACGTTGGAACATTTTATATTCCACATGCATGTGATACCTTCGCAGACATATTGTAGAAATCGGACACAAAACTATCCACCAAATATCCACATCAGTCTGTGCGAATCAATACAAGCTTCTACATAGGAGGAAGATTCAAATAGATTCGAGTTTTCCACCACATGTCGTCAATTCTAGTTAGCTACGAGGGTTTGCCGATATTCTCAGATCGAAACTACGTATAATTCAATTATCGTCATTTATTCTTCACTCAACAAGGATCATTAGATTGGTTAGGATCAGTTACTCTCCTTATTAGCCTAGGTGTATATAGGTTGCATTCTCGCGACCTTGTCACATGCTTGTTTACGTGGTGGTTTTTCTAAGTTGAGAAAAAAAAACTAACAGAAAAACACAGCTAACGAACAGCTAACTTTGATATTTGTCAATATAATTACACATCTTGATTTGAGAATGGTTGCTTTTCTATTCTTTCGTATGCATCTGTACACCACCGTGATATATCAGTTGCATATCTATAGCGAAATAGTATCCACTATTCTGAGGCAAGTTACTTTTATAATATATGAATTGAGTTCATAATATATATGGGTGCCGTTTTTAGAAACGAGAAACGAGAAACGATACCCCTATACTACTGGGTATAGTTTCTAGAAGCTTTCATCTACTATAAGGACTCTCGTAGCGATCTCTAATACATGGGGATCGTGCACTATGGACTCATAGTGCAGGGATCACTTTGGGATTTTGGGCCAAAGGGCCCGAGGATCAAATAGCTATTATGGCAGCCATTTGAGAAACTCCCAATGCCACCAGTTTTTACATATTGAGATCCTGTGTCCAAGGAAGTAACTTGCAGGTACTAAGTGAACAAAACAAAACAAAACTATTCACATCTCGATCCTTGGGGTATCTCATCATTTTATTTATGTTTGTAGACTCTTTTAATAAGTGGTGGAAGCACTACAAAAATAGACAAGAAAGACAAGACAAGATTTGTTTCAGATAATGAAGGGTTTTCAACTAATTTGGTGTTTAAAAATAGTACTTGACATCCATACATAAGAAAAGAAGTTTCATATAGAAGTAAACAAATATTTGTAGTCCAGTTAACTTTATCAGCTTATGTTTTCAACATTTAATAACAAGCATATGGGTATCTATAGACTCAATTGAAGATCATTCTTGATTTCTGCTTCCTCCACTCAATAACTGCTGCTGTGAAGTCAAAGTCCTTCATGTCTTTTGGAGCCTCAATCATGATCCTCATGAGCTTGTCGCAGTTGTCAGGGGACAGCCTGTTCCTCAGCGAAGTGGTAACCTGGTTCTGGGAGCTGAATGCCCGCTCACAGTCAGCTGTGTGGACTGGGTGGGTGAGAGCCAAAGCTGCCAGCTGCATTAAGTTGGGGAACTCCTCCCTGTGGTATTCTGCAATTAGTTGCCACAGATTAGCCATGCTTGCCCGTGGGTACTGCTGGGCCTTGACTACTGACTTAAGCTTCCGCCACTCCGCCTGAAACACAGTTTCAGCATGCAAAATGATACTAAATGACATATAACAATAGTGTGTCCCTGCTGTGAACTGAATATGTTGTTTGAACAAGTCAATAAAGTTATCTGAACAGATTGTTATACCCCATGAGTTGTCTTCCCTTAGTCTATGTTTTATCAACGAATGGTACTTGGTCACAGGTATATGCAATTAGATAATGCTGCTCTTGACAAATATGTTTAATGTAACACATCATCATGCATTGCATACATTGAAGGCTTCTTTCATGGAGGAGGACAACTCTTAAGAAATGTTTCGAAATCAAAATGTTAGGGCAACGAATGACACAAACCGGTAAATCTGTTGCACTGATGACTGGTGCAGACTTCGCTACAACTTTCTCCTTGGTGCCAGGGTCCACATAGTTGTGTATCTGCTCTCTTCCATAGAAGTCTGCCAATGACTTTATGGACTCATTACCCCATTCCTGCAGGTCGCCTTCTCCCAGGAACGAGATCGGACGTAGTGCCAGAACAGCCAGTGAGGTCATCAGCTGTGTGTCAGGAAACCTGAAATCAAAAAGTATAATATTAACAACCCGTTTAATAAATTCTAGCACAGTTATCTTGGCAGTTGCAACGTAGAAATGTACCTGTAAAGTGTCCTGAATAGGCTGGTATGAAGTTAATATGATTAATTTGAACTTGAAGAGAGTTACTATTGGAATACACAATATCACCAGTAATGCTAGATTGATTTGATGGCATGAATATTTCCATGATGAATGCTAGATACAAGGTATACCTTTTGGCCAAGTTTTGAAGAACTGCATCAATGAATTGATTCTTTGCATTGGTGAACTGTGTAGTTTTCTTCAGTTTGGCCACTTGATGTTCCTTGAATATCCCATTGCTGAGGTCCTTCTGCAACTGAGCCAGGTAGGTGGGTTTCTCCAGCGGGTTGTGGTCATTGCGAATATCCTGCAGGGTGTGCACACACTCCTCCAAGGACACCTGCACACAGATGCATAGTTTGCAATTTGCAGGAGCTAAACAATGTTTTATTAATTAAAATTTAATTGCACTTTAGTTGAATTGCATTTTTTTACATTATTCATAAAATATATTATCCTTGTTTGTATTGTTGGTTTACTCCATTATCTCAATTACTTGACGTAGGATGAAATTAATAATTGAAGTAAATGTAATACAATCATTAACGCTTGTAAACATAATAATATGTGTACATAAACAGCTGGAAATTACCATAAAATCAAGACGGCTGAGAAATTACTAGGGGTGGATTTGGTAGTGTGTGAGAAAACATGCAGACAGAATCCATATTTTTCATTTAATGACATTGACAAAACAGTATTGATTTTTAGTGGGGATTAGTCTGATGTCCGTGAGGCTGTAATATTAAAATATAGAAAGCAGAATAGGAGAAAAGGATTGCATGACTAGTCTAATACATGTACATGCATTTACGGTTTTACCTCATGGTTTTACGTGATGCTGATGAAATCCTCTCTGAAGATAACAGAACGTAAAATGTCAAACAAAACAGAACAAAACTGAATGTAACATCACTGAACAAAAGATCAGAACAAAATATCTAAAATATTCTTGAAAGTTCAACATTTACATAGATATCCAACATTGTGACGTTTGGTTAATTTAAATAAAAATAAAATCAATTGATTATCGTCTTTTGGATTATTATAAAATGTACGAGACAGATATAACACTTAAGCTTACATACCTGCACAATTCCAATGTCCAAATCTTTCTTCTGGAAGATCAGACATAGCTTCATGATGGGCTGCAGAATGTCCATCATCGCATAGGTGAGAGAGATGAACATCTCTGTTGCCACAGCCTTCTTGATGCCGGCAGCTGCAGGATCAGTGGACGACGCCAGGTAGGTGATCAGTGAGCCCAGCGTCCTGTGGATGGCATCGATTGCTTCGTAGAAGCTGAGCCACCTGCAATGATTAGTAACAGATGATAATCAAAATGGAAATTAATTTTGGATTTGCTAATTGTGTAATATAGCAACTTTAAAAAAAATAAAGTTTATGAATAATGTTATTTGTGAATGTCTTTTAATTATTTCAAAGTGATATCTCTTGGAATTACAAAAATAATAGACAGCAATTTTTAGTATTGACACTGAACGATTTGAACACTAACCTGATCTGATGGACCTCACGGTATTTCAGCTTAGGTTCATCCAGCAGCTTCTGGATTTCTCTGACACGGTCACACTTGACCGGAGACTTCTTGAAGTGGTAATAGATCTGCTCTGTGGTACGCTGGAATTCAACCATGGCTGGGACAGACTTAGCGGACTGTTCGGTACATAAAGCCAGCCGGTGAGCGGCACAATGGGTGTTCACCAGATGTGGGTTTTCTTTGAGAAATTGCCCTGTGAGCCCTTCCTTGGTGCCAGTCATGGTATTGGCACCATCTGTACCGAGTCCCGTTATCCTGGAAATGGGGATATTTCTCTTCTTAAGATGACTCTTGATTTCGTCAAATATTCCTTTGCCGGTGCCACTGGCAAGCCTGGTGTCGGCAAGGAAGTGAGTTGATGGCAGCAGTGTTCTTGGGTCAACTACACGGGCAGTGATACACAGTTTGTGGTGCACAATTATGTCTGTGCTCTCATCGGTCAAAATTGTAATCGCTGGCGATTTCTGCAACTTGTCAGTGATTGTGTTGTCAATAACAGTTGACAACGCTGTAAGGAGATCAACACCAGTGTTGTATGACATGTAATCAACGCGCGAGTTCACAACCAGTGCGTCAACGTTTGGGGTTTGAACTTCTTTGAGAAAGTTCATGACGCTGGAATACTTGGACAGTGGTAGGCCCACTTGTGCCATCCAGTACACAGCCTTGAGTGCCACCATAACACCATTTTCCTGTTTGTTCAACACTTTGTTGACAGCTGAACTCAGGTTCTCTCGCTCCTTTGGGGCAGCAGTGGCTAGCTTGTGGTCGGGACAAGCCACATGTCGTGTGATGGTGGAAGTTCTGAAATTGTCTGTTCCAGTGGCCATCGTGTTCGTCAGCCCAGAATTCCGACATAATTGACAATACATTAAGTTATTTTCCTTGTTGAACTGTAGCCATGGCCGATAAGTGATCAGCCAAACTTGTTGGAATTTTCTTTTTATAGATGAATCCGGAAGGGGTGGTGTTGGTTGAGGAGATGTTGGTTCAGTTACTGATGGCAAAAATGATGTAATTTTCTTCTGGTTTGGCACTTCCGCGGCTTTAAACTTCTTTCTAATGGGCGGCATGTTTGTGAACAAGACGCTAGCAAAGTTCCGTCGGACTCGGCATCGCGCGAGGCGTCCGAACAGCGCAACATGGCGCTTTATATAGTAATAAAATAGTAGTGGGCTGGTACTGTTTGGAGTTCGGCACCGGTTAGGTGAAGCTAGTACTAATTCTTTTCGTATTTTTCAAACCTCGCGTTTACGACAAAACCTACCAACTCAGTATAGTAAAGAGACAGTAGGCACTATGTTGAGTTCGTAATCGGAAAATACGGAGGTTTTGCTTCGGTAATATTCGTGATTATTCACAGAGCTAGTCGGTGTTAGAAATTACTGCTGGCCCGCTGGCCTGACCAATTTCCCCCAATGTTAAAGGTATCCTAAGGTATCCAATTCATGTTTTTGTAAACATTTGTATCATTATCAGTAAGTTTCCAGCGGTAATTTCGAACACTGGACATAGTCACAAAGTTCTTATTTGAACTTTCGGTGACCCGCAGCTGTCGCGTGTTATGCGCCATTTAAAATGTCATGCGCCATACTGGCGCATAGGGTAATTTGCAATGCGCCATATGGATTATTTATGCGCCAATGGCGCAATGGCGCGCTCCAAAGGCATCCCTGTTCTGTAAAAATTAATATTTTTGAGTTGCACCGCCACAATGTTCAAACTAATATGTATCAGCGACTAATCTCAATATGAACATA
>JAUTBV010148398.1:0-10828 GCA_032361325.1 Lepetodrilus fucensis | reverse complement strand
TTCCTCATACAGGAAGTTAAAAAATCCGGAAACAGTATGGCGGAGCTCCTTATATGGCAGACTGTGCCCTTGTGTATACGGCCACGTTGACGATGAGGGGAGATAACTAGATCTAAAAAAAGAAATCGGTGTTGATAACCTGGCACATGCTGTTAATTTACTAAATGAAGTTCCACCAATGCTAAATTATTCAGGTTTCCCGAACAGGTATACTTATCAACATTATGCATGAATATTTTACATTCGCATTTCCAATTGTAACCGTTCGTTAATATGGCAAAAGGTCGCAAATTAAATGGAAAACGTGCAACGCGGAGACGCTCAACTTCCGACTTTACCGTTTATACATACGTAAAGTCCTGGGACTTCGGACACTTTTCAGTGGTGGTCCTGTTTATTGTTTATATAAGAAATGTATCAACCTAGCAAATAACGATTGGCTACAGCTGGTTACTGACGCGACACCATTTTGGTAACTAAAACTCATTGTTTTTGACAAAACGTTGTATACTGGCGACACCGACAGGACTTTTCGAGCGAGTACGCGAATAACGCTGGTCACCTCGATATATGATGCCGGCGAAACTTGTTTATTTCCAAGTTGAAGCTGAACATCAATACATACTAGAAACAGTATTTTTAGTTTATCCAAAACAAACCATCGCAAGGAATCATCATCAGTAATCCAAATGCAGTCATTTGCCTACGTGGACCGGAAAACGTACCATCGAGTTACCGGTTTAAGGTTCGAAGTGAGCTACGCACGAACTGTTGCAGATTGTATCTAAATTATCATGTTAAATGTGAAGAACACTTACTTCCTCGTTGATTTATCACAAAATACCTCTATTTTTATGTTTAAATGTAACCATACCGCCCCAAGCAGCAAAGTCGTCACGTCGGCAGCCACGAGACTGACGTATACCCCTTTCCGTGGTAAACAGAAAAATGTGTGTTTACAGAGATCGTTGTAACAACATTTACATTCTTTTAGAAACTGTTTGGCAACATTCCGTTGCACAAATAAACTACAAAATAGTAAATATAATCTCAATTTCCCTTAAAGGGCAAGACCATAATGTTGGGAAAGTAATTTTTTTTGCAAAGGTGGAGGATAGGGGCCAAGTCATTTTTCTCATTTCTGTACCAAATCGGTTGATTCTCGTTCTGAAAATGTATCCACTGTTCCACATTGTTATATGCTTCGATATAGCACCAACATATTCGATTGTAATTACCATTTTCACTAAGTTTAATCTTATTTGTTTTCCTTACTGACATTCCTTACCAACATTTCCATCGGAACAGCCAAGTAGCCTAACAGTTTCATTCGTGAAAACTATATCGAAGTATATATCACTGTGGAACAGTGGATACATTTTCAGATCTAGAATCAACTGATTTAGTAGAAAAAAAATTACTTGAAAATGACTTGCCCCTGTCCTCCCCTTTGCCCATTTTAAAAACCTTTTATGGTCTCTAAATATAGATTGTATTAATATCTTCTCAGAAATATGTAAAAATGCTGCTGTTTTTAGTTCCTTGTATTTTTTTTATTTTTAATTGAAATACTAGACAAATTTAGACACTCTGAAATCGTCCATGACTTATCGTACTTGTCGTCCTTGTACTAAGCGCCAGTATTCTTTCGTTGCTACCCAATTGAAAATACACATATTTTGCTGGTTAGGACACAATCATGCATTCGAAGCAGGCCAGGATTAATAGGATACTAGTATATCAACAATCTACATGTTAAAAATACCTATAAACATAGTTATACCTTCTAAATAATGACATGCTACATAACGCAGGCTTTCTACTACGGCCTGAAGCTCCGTAGTGTAAACTACAAGTGATGTGACGTCACAATGGCGGAGGCGAAGTTGAGGTTAGTTTTCTACATGAATTGCTTGTCATTTGACGAAAACAGATAGCAACATAACTGTTCATTTTTTTACCGTCGCTAATGCTTGAATTATGTGCATGCGCGGAACCATTTCAAAGCATTTCAGATCAACTACTGTATGAAAAAGCTAGTATTGTAGTGTATTGTAACCCTGTCTGTACCCCTTACATAACCGTGAACTTGAATCTGAATCTATAGTACCCCCTAGATGACCGTAGAAGACCAGCCCGCGGTACACAGACGACAAGTACGATAAGCGATGGCTTATTTTGGTGCATGTTCAGGGGTCGACATTAAATGACAGTTTTGCATCTAAAAGAAAACTTTTAGATTTTTTTTAGCCATTTTATATTCAATTTCCATACATAAACCAATCTCAACTGACACAAAACACTCGTTTATTTCCAATTTGAGTGGATATGCCAAAATCATTATGGTCTTGCCCTTTAAATAAAAATATTATAGACGTATACCGTATATCGTGGGTCATAGGCCCATACTGGGGTATAAGCCCACTACCCCTTTTGGAGTAGTTGTGGGGCTATTCTGGGTTATAAGCCCAGAGCCTTCTCTGCAAGTTCATCAGAAAATAATAAGCTAGAAAACACGGTAGTATAATCTAATATACCGTAGCAAAAATTAAATATGCTCTAGTGATGTTTCAGCCATTGACATTTTGGCCAGGGTTTCAGTATTTGCTGGATAGTCTGAAACAGAGAATCATGCCGATCACCCTGGGATTCGAACCCGATTTGCTGGGTTGTAAGTCCAACGCTCTACCGAATGAGCCACACCCGGCTACATACTCCCCCTCCACATGGTGACTCGTCCTCGAGTTACTAATCCAGTTACTTCGATCTGAGCCACCAGGGAGCTAGGAATTCTCAGTCCGACAATTCTGAGAGAAGTTCACCGGGAACAACTCGAATACACGTTGGGCGCCATTGAAACATTCGAACCCGAGTTGCTGGATTGTGAGTCCAACACTCTACCGAATGAGCCAAAGGGGTAACCCCTCTGGCTGAGATCAGTAGGAGCATCTTATATCACACCCGGCAGTGGGTTAACAGGATAATTAACCCTCTCCCTGCTGCATTAGACACAAGCACTGCTGTTTAGGGCATCTCTGGTTGCCTTCAGCATGGAAAGGATTAATTTAGCCAGACAGACAGACATGTATTTAATATATAAGGCCTTGGCCCAAAATACATTTACTATATACATAATTATGCGTATTAATCACTAACTCACATACATAACAGTTTCCTCTTCCTTTTAACATTGTATAGAAATAAACAAACATTATTTAATTGGTCTATATTTTTACTTGAAGTTGACATGATTGAGATAAAGTTTTCAAATGAGAACAAATTATTAATATATTTACTGACATATTTACTTCTAATATCATCATATAGCTTACATCTAAATAATACATGAAACTCATAATCAGTTAGATTATGCAATCTACTAGTACGTATAGCAATTTAATTTTTAAATATCCCAGGTTTGGCTTACAATTTTGTTATCTTTTTCTTCACAGAGGAGTTAGGATGTTATAAGAAGAAAGCAATTCAGCAGGACTTGACATGATAATTCTAGAAAACAACAAGTAAACCATCATGGCATCTTCTGTCACTCTTCTGGCTATTTTGCTGTTTGTGGCTACCCACCTTCTGACTGGCAGTCTGGCCAAGGAAAGCGAAAGCCACGGGATTGAAATATTTGAACTCAAATTGGATCTGGTCATAACATCGCTAGTGTTTACTGTTGTACTTTTGATAGCAGCAATGAGCAAAGTGGGTAAGCACATCCTTACTTTAACCCTCTCCATGCTGAAGGCAACTAGATATGCCCTAGGGCTGTACCTGATCATCGTCACAAATGGGTGACAGATTCCTACAGCAGGGAGAGGGTTAAACTACTTCATTGTTCCATTCTATGAAATCCTTAAAACACCAAAGTGGTCTCATTGCATTACGGTATTGTGTTCATGAATACGAAAATGACGTCATTGACACGTGTCAATTTAGACTACCAGGGGCCCGTTGCTCAGAACAGTTGTAGCGCTACAATAATTGTAACTGGGCTCCCGCCACAATAGAAAGCGTTGACGTTACAATAGTTGTAGCTACTGGTAAGTGTTGGGTACAACAACAAAACTAGCACAAAAATGTGTTCCTCTGCGCTTCTCACCTGCAGTAGACTGTAGCAAACACTAGCCATGACCTAATAAGGGAACAATGATTTTTCTAAACTGGTTCTGAATGAATGCGCAGTCGGATGAGCTTGCTGTTTATCCTCGTAGTAGTTGTCATTATTAGGAGCCCAGTCCAGTCATTTTGTTGCATATGCGTAAATATGTATTTTAGTATCGAATAACTAAATAATTAAGGCCATAATTATTTGATTAGATGGTTTACAGATTTTTCTAGAAAGAAGAAAATTGGTCGGGCGGTCAAAATTAATATAATTTGACATTTTGACCAGTAGAATATAATAAAAAATTATGACTGTATGGTTGGCATAAATTATTATTTATAAACTAAGTAGTTATGGACATACAATTGACCTTCTGTGCATGCAAACCAACAATTGCAATTCATTTCCAAGAAAACTTTAATAGTACAAGCATTTGGCACCACTGAAATTAGCACTCACATAGAAGCACTGTTCAATCAAATGCAAAATGAAACTAAAGCAGTTCACTCAAGTACTTTTACAGTATTCCAATTATGGGATAGAGTACGGTCTACCCCTATATATACTGTATTAAAGTATTATAGTTAAAGTATTATATTAAAGTACGAGGACGCTTGCGTCAGAGTACTTTAACGTAACAATAGTTAAGGGCGAAACTATACTTTAATACAGTATATATAGGGGTAGACCGTACTCTATTGCTATTCTAACATAGCACACATGTATAAAAAAAGAAAATTAGATGCATCAACCGTCTGTTTACGAATACATAAACTGGGCTCGTGACTGTTCCATCAACTGGGAGTTTAACCAGACATGATGTCATGCCACTGTGACGTTGCGTAAAAGCTCGTCACTGTGTTTGTAATATTGGCAATTTGCCACCATACTTTATCGTAGATTAAAGTACACTTTTCTCATTGTTCTCACACAGAACTATGTTAGAATTATTATTATTATTATTATTATTATTATTATTATTATTATTAATATTATTATTATTATTGTGTCGATTATTATTATGGTTATTATTATTATTATTATTTATATTTTTATAACTAACTGTTATGAAGTTAAATGTTCACCTTTCTATTGTATTTTTACTTGCAGGTAGAAGACACAAGCTAGGACGTCAGATTCCTAGTTCACCACAGTAGGCCACTACAGCACCCCACCATAGTAGCCACATATCATCACACCACGCTCCAATCATCATGAGTCTGGTGCGAGATCTCCAACACTGCGCCTGTGTGTGTCTGCTGGTGTCAGTCATCCTGGGCTACTACTGGCTCCTCGGAGGAACCAGCAACAACAGTGTTGTATTCAACCCTTTCGAAAAATACGGATACCTTCTGACATGGATACTGTACGCGCCCAGGATATTTCTCTACTTTCCCCTGGTGTTCGCTGGCTTCAACTTCCTGGGAATCGTCTGCTATCACACGTTCCCCGAGAACCCTCAGCTCCAGCGTTCCCCTCTGCTGGGACCGTTCTTCTGCTTCCGCGTGGTCACGCGGGGACTGTTCCCGGAGATGGTTCGGGAGAACGTGGAGAGGAACCTTCAGATCTGCACCAACGTGGGCCTCCAGAACTTCATGTTCGAGGTGGTCACGGACCACACAGTGAACCTGCCCAAGAATCCGCGGACCCGGGAACTGGTGGTCCCTCAGAGTTACTGCACGCGGAACGGGACCCTCTTCAAGGCCCGCGCCCTCCAGTACAGTCTGGAGCCCGGCGTGGACATCCTCAGCGACGACGACTGGATCGTGCACCTGGATGAGGAGACAATCCTCACGGAAGGCTCCGTCATCGGGACAATCAACTTCGTCTCGGAGGGCAAGCATTCCTTCGGACAGGGAGTCATCAGCTACAGCAAGGACCGCATCGTCAACTGGATCACCACGCTGGCCGACAGCGTGAGGGTCGGCGTGGACTACGGCGCGCTGCGTTTCTCGCTGAAGGCGCTCCACAAGCCGTTCTTCAGCTGGAAGGGATCCTTCGTTGTGGCCAATGCAGCGGCCGAGAAACACATCTCGTTCGACCACGGTCCCGAGGCGTCGATCGCCGAGGACTGCTACTTCGCCATGATGGCCTTCAAGGAAGGCTACAGCTTCGGCTTCGTGGAAGGCGAGATGTGGGAGAGGAGCACGTTCACGATGATGGACTACATCCGACAGCGCCGCCGCTGGATCCAGGGCATCTACCTCACGGCCAAGAGCTCCAAGATCCCGCTCAAGTACAAGATGGGGGTCATCCTGATGAGCGCGTCGGGTCTCTCGCTCCCGATAACAACGTCGGGGATCTTCTTCGGATTCTTTTGGCCGTTGCCGCCGTGGAACGGCATCCACATGGTTCTGTGCTCGCTGCTAGGGACACTGCTCTTCCTGTTCATGTTTGGGACGATAAAGTCCTTCAGTATTCGCAGGATTGGACCATTTAGGTGTTTTGCTCTAGTTATCGCCTCAGTGTTTTGCGCGTTGATTTCCACCGTTCTGGAGAACGCTGCGGCGCTCTTGGCTTGGGTGCCACACAAACAGCCTCAGTTTCTAATCGTGAAGAAAGACATTCGAATGGAAACAATAGTATGATTTTTAGCTGGTTTTCTTTTTAGGATTTTAAAATATTCTTTCTAAGGGAGGCAACTCTATACATTGGAAGCTGCTTGAGCAGTTGTAGCACAAGCAGAACTACTTATATGAATTTGTGAGTTTTTTGTTTTTGTTTATTTTTCTTTTGCACAAGTGAGTGCGTGTGATTGGTTGAATTTAGTGAATGCTCAACAAGACGGTGTTCCGATACCTGTGCGATGATGTGTCACATTTTTACCAGTTCCATTCCAAGACCAGCTTTCCTATTATGCTGTCCATGCCAGCTGATGATGTTGTTTAAAGATGAAGTGGGAAAAAACTCTCTTTACTACTTACATTTGTTATGATCCGTTCATTGTAGTGGCTATTCTTGTCTGTGTACATTTGTATGTTCTCTGGGAAGTACTTCTAACCAATTTGTTTCAATTAACGCGATTAATTGGAATTATTTTTGGCCTTGTTTAGCCCTCTCCCTGCTGGATTAGGCACAGGCACAGTTCTTTAGGGCATCTCTGGTTGCCTACAGCATGGAGAGGGTTAATCGATTTATTAATTGCTTAACATTGCTGCAATAAACTTTAACCCAATTACTTTTAACAAATTGAATCACTTGCATTAATTTACTACAGTATTTAGCTTGCATTCCATATTCCATCTGCTTTAAGCATTTTAATAGTTGATGATACTGTTAATTATGCATGTGCCCATTGCACGACGCTCTTGTAGTGCTACAATAGTTGTAACTGAGCTCCCGCCACAAAGCGTTGACGCTACAATAGTTGTAGCCTACAAGAGCATCGTGCAACGGGCACCAGATCAGTAAGTTATGTTCGACCCGTAACATGGGTACACCCAAATCCTTACATATTAAGTTAAATATGCGTGAAAGATTCCCGCTGTGATGTAAAACACTACACATTAACTCTCTCCCCATACTGTAGTCAATAAGAAATGCCCTAAAGAGTGGTGTGGGCAATTGTACTTAATTCAACAGTGAAAGATTCTAGAAATCGACTTTAACCCCAATACAAAAAGAAAAATCATCTATGACTTTGTCCTATTCCACAGTCATAACTCTTAGTCTTATTCTGTTATGCAGTTACCATGGTTACTACTTTTAGTGCTACAGTCATTTCGAGGAATGGGACCTAGATCAACAATGGCCCTAAAACTAAGAACTTATTTTTAGATTTCTTTGGACATTAACATTGAAGTATTACAAATTACAGTGAGATTATTATATTTATGAAAATTCTAATGGAATTCACATCCAGATATTTTATTATTAATACAGTATTTAACAATAACACATCACTTGTTGCCATGATTTCATTCAAATCAACTTGAGATTATATACTTGTTATCAACCAAAGCTCAAAATAGATCTGCTTCCATAAATTATCATGTACCATACATATGGTATTGCATTTTATTATTTAAGATGGATGTTATGTGCTTTGTTGTATATTGTTACATTATATATGCAGGCTATGGCAGTTTCTTTTATTATGCTATACTTTTAACAGTATTATGCTCGTTGATAGCCAAAAGGTATTATCAATCTAGTCTTTGTTACCATCCTTTGGCCATTCAGGCGTGTTTTAGAGGACAACTTTAAAAACATACAATCACAGATTTCAATTATAATCTGGAATTCACTAATAATTTTTGCTTCACATTTTGAAGGTGAACAACAAGCAGGTAGTTGAAGACAAATATATATTTAGAAATCAAATTAATATATTTTCTTGTAGACATTCAATTAGCTGTGATTGTATGTGTTTAAAGTGATGTGTGGTATTTAACCCACTCCATGCTAAAGGCAACCGGAGATGCCCTAAAGGGCTGTACTTGTACCTAATCCAGCAGGGAGAGGGTTAAACAGGATGGTACATATTAGTGCTTCCAACTGTTATCGCTAAGCACACAATTGTTAGATTTCTTACATGAAAGGTATTTTCCCTGTAAACTGACATAAATTATCTGTTGAATTTGTCAATGGTATTATCAAGTTTTACCAAAGACTGAGTGATTTTGCTACGCATGCACAAGTGTTATGAAATAATTGTTTTAGGTTTTATCGAATTTCTATGTCTCTATTTACCATTTATATCATCTAGAACACTACAGCATTATTTGTTTTGAATCTTTATGTTAGTTATTTGATTCCATCTACATTAATGTTATCGTTGAAGAAAGAATATGTCCTTCCTCCAATGAATTCATTGTTGTGCATGGGTGAAAAATTCCTGCTGCGACGTAAAACAATCATCTTCCTCAAAAAGGTTAAAATTCTAAATGCATCTATTTTAGGTTAACCTTGCTAATAAAATACTTTTTGTTTTGTACTTTAAGCATTAGTACTAAGAATTACTATAGATCTTTGGATATAAGTAAATATGGTGATGAATCAACAGCAAGAGAAATTACAGAATTATAATCTATGATCATCAACACTCCATAGTTATTTCCTAAACTAAAAGCGAAGCATGGTTTGACTATGGACAGTTGGTCTACATTTATTTTTTCTTTGAAAAGAATAACCATAACATTTTCAAACCATTTTTCTAGGTTGATTATGGTCATACCTAATCGATTGTCCGATAGTATAGGGGACCATTAACACTATACTTCTTTGTGTTTTCTATGAATTGAAGATTCTATTTGAGTCTATTTTAGCATGAAATACTTACTCATTCTCAATAAGACTACCGGTAATAGTAGGGAAAGAGATGAGTGTTATTTATTTTATATATTTATTTTTAATCTGCTTTTAACTTGTGATGTTTATACATTATTGAAGCGGTCAATATTTTTTTCAACTTTTTTTTAATGAGTCATGAAACAATGATTGAAAGGAAGCTTTCATTTTACGATCTCTTACTGAAATATTATCATATCAATGATTTTATTTTACTTCCTATACAATGATGACATCAGTTGTGATCAAAGGGAGACTACTTAGTTATAATATGCTCTTCTAACAACGTTGTTCAGTAACCAGCTGTGAGCATTCCGTTTGTGCATAAACGGAAAAGTGAATATAGTACTGCCATTGAAGCGTATAGCATGATTTACTTATAGAATATACTTGTACATACTTATTATTATTATTAACTATTATATTGTCAGCTTCTTGTATGTTTTGTGTGTATACATGTGGAGATGATAATATGTTGTATTTATTAACTTTAACTTACCGGTACCTGTTGGTACAAGCAGTATTCTGTTGAGTTGTTAATACATAGGAATGGAATGTATTTGAAAATGAATTCAATAATGAAACGCAATTGTATGGTATTATATGTTAATTGTATGATTTGTAGCCTTTGTACGAGTACATGTGTAATATTATATACCAAAGGCTAAGCTCACATGTGTTGCCATGATGCCAATTCTAGGTTCTTATATTATACATGCTACAGAGAAGTAATTCTTTTTACTATATGCTTTAATACTGTTTTTATTATCTATATGTTGTTATTACTATGCTCACATATGTATATTTCCCATGGTTACAGATCTTGGGACAATTCATTGAAGCCTGAATTATATGCTCGGTAATCTACCGACATCTGCTACCAGATTTGAAAATTATATCAGATATAAAAATAAAGGTTTAAAATTTAATTTCTCCATAGGAATTTAAAAGAATTTGTTTTAACATTTTTCATCGATGTTATATATAATTCCTGTGCATATACTATATTTAAAGAATGTTATCTGAATATTAAAATAATTATTTTAACATTCATACGAATGTAATAGATGCAATCTATGCTAGTCAATTATGATAATAATAATTAATACATGCAAATTAACTAAGTAATTTGGTCAATAGAGGTCAAAAGGTCACAAAATCGGTGAAATGCTAAAAACGAGATAGAACTATATGCTCATTCTCCACTAAGTGTGCCAATGAAGCTTAGTGAAATCTGAAATAATTATTTTGCGATAGGAGCAATGTTTTGATGTATTCAAAAGGCTAATATCTAAAGTATCCAAAATTGATATGGCTGCCTTATAGCTTTCTTGGTTTTTGAAATATGATCCATAATGTAAAACCATTAAATGATGTACATAACCAGATACGTTACATGGATAAAACATACGTAAGTCAATCTGATAT
>JAUTBV010148376.1:0-10828 GCA_032361325.1 Lepetodrilus fucensis | reverse complement strand
TACATCACTAAATAACAACTTTTGGGTGGATAAATCAAGCGTAATTAGTCTCAGATCGAAATTCGTTTGTCCGATTACACATGTTTATCAACTGTGATGTTATGCCTTTAAAGTTGTTTCTATGTATACTTCGTCAAGTGAATCTTCTATGTCAGGAATTACTGTAAATTGTTCAAAGTGTAGGGTGTTAACTCCACACTTATTGCTTACTACAGGACCCACTACTGCCAGTTCCGCCTTCAGACGTTGCCGGCGGACACAGAGTTATCTGCCCTGGAGACTCTCATCCAGCTGGACAAACCTGACGTCCTCCACAAGCTGGTGACGAGGCTGCCTTATCTACTGAAAGGACAGGACGGAGTGAAGGCTTGCTTCTCCTCTGTCAAGTTGTGGAGGCTGAGATGCACCGAGATCCTGATGACTGAAAGCCCTTCTAAGCGGCAGTATCTTGACAAGTACCTGTTAGCAGCTTTGGACAGGAAACCTAGAACCATATGGGTGGTAGGGCTACAAGCGGGGAGTAGGCAAAAGTGCCTGCTTTCACGTCTACAGACAGAACCAGACGAGGAGGAGTCAAGACATCAGCTACAAATGGTGGAGTATTTGTTGCAGAAAGGAGCAAACCCGTGTTACATCCCAGCACAACAGGGATATAGACAAACAAAAGGCAATGATGGGAAGTTTACAACCGCACCACGTATGATGTACGTAGGCTATCCTTCTTCATTGCTGAGGTACTGCACCGCATTGGAGAGAGCTGTTGCCACGGGCAACGACAAACTCGTGGACATGTTTCTAAAGCAACCCAAGTTAACAATCAGAAAAACCTTTGCAGTACACCTTGCAGCAAAAACAGGAAATATACATGTTCTAAAGAATCTGCTTTTGATATTGAAAAAAGAACAAAACAAGTCAAGAAAGGATGAAACAGAGCTATGTTTTGTCAGTACTTTACCAAACGGAGTTTTATCAGCAGCTTGTGCTTCAGAAAACCTGTCAATCGGGTTATTTCAAACCATTTATGAAATTGTTCCACACATGTTCAAGGGAGCAAAGATCATGACCAAACATTTGCTAGTAAATACCAGACCTGCTATGCTGGACATCCTCAACATCCACGACAACTTGCCTTTGCTTCAGTTGTTCGGAAACCTACACGGCCGAGTCAGTCTACAGGAGAAGGAATCTATCGCGTGCTTCATTCTCCAGAATGGATCGAACCCAAGTGAACTCAGAGTCACTAAGAACACATTTATCCATCCAGGGTGTATCGTCTATAGTCATGCGCAGAAACGGCGGATGTGGAGGGTCATGGCAATGGTGATAAAGAAGTCTGGAACAACGTTATGGAAATGCCACTTGGGTGCAGCAACTGATCGAAAGGTGAAATGTGGGACTGTGGCGGAGATCGACCTAGAAACAGGATCCATGTCAGTGGAAGTCGCCAGCATGCTAATTCATTCCGGATTGAAAGCGGTGGCATCGTTCGACGATGAAGACAAGATGAGATTTGTCGCAGTTGCCTCTAAGGGCGATTCTGATTCTGACACCAGACCACTAGATACGCGGCAGGTTCAGAAGGGGTTCCTCGAGAAATACATATGGATGATGTGGTTTCTGCCGCTAGGAGAAAGACGCAAAAAGAAGATGCCACGGGAACACGACGACTCCAAACTGACAAAGAACGTATGGATGCCTGAAGCTATCGATTATGGACTGATAACGGCTGAACAACTGGAGGAAGGGACCCCAAGAAGCAGTACAAGACACCCTAAACTCTTGGCAGAAATAATTAAGGTTAGAGCGGAAGCTCTATTCAGTAGAAGAACGAAAAAATACAAGGCTCTGGAGAGGAAAATGGTGGACATGATGCTTCATCTCGGTCCTTGTGACATTTATCTCTCTGCGCTTGAACTTGCCGTTAGATTCGGAGACTTGGGAGTGACAGAGCATCTCATTAAGAAAGGATTTGACACAGGTGTCAGGACAGACGGAGAAAAGATAAATGTGCTCGATATTGCAGCAATGCGGGTGGACTATCACATGGTCATACAACTGATTAGACATGGAGCAGTACCAACTGAATCGACGCTGTGCCAGGCTGTCGTCTGTGAGTTACCTATTATTGTAGTACATGTATATGATCTATATGTGAAGATGAACCTGTAGTCAGTATTAAAACGCGTTATCATTAATACAATCAGTGTTACAAGTAAATGTATTGTGTCCAGTACGAAAACATAACCTGTATCTAATAGTGTGTATACAATCACTTTGCGAACATAAAACTCTCCCTACGAAACCATATAACAACCCTCTTTTCTGGTAAGTTATCGCGATATACGCTAGTAGATTCAGGTTATGTTCTCGTACTGGGTTACAGCACACTGGCCTTCATGAACTGGCGCCCTGCATGGATCCCATTCATGTACATGTTAGCAATACTACCACCACCTCTGTTTAAACATATTTTATTCACAATAATACTGTTTATGAACAGTATTTACATGTTTTAATATCCACGAGTTCGTCTGTAGTGTTACATACTTTAGCTTACGTCTGACTCATATATTGTGTATACAAACATATAAAGTCAGTCTTGAAAAGCTATGTCCCCTTGCACAGAAGGCTCTTATATGAACCAACCCACAATTACATGATTTTATAATTGGAAATGCATTTCCAACTTGGTTCTTGTTGCAGCGTGACCATTTCATATAATACTTTTCAAAATCATTCTAAATATCCATGTTGAAATGAGTTAGAAATCCTAACAACTGAATACTACATTCACGTGATGTATTAATCCCCTTGCTTCCAGCCAACAGAAGATATTACTGTAGAGAGGTGCCGTGGTTCCACAACATCGAGGAAGAAAACAACGTCAGGCTGACTCTCGTCCGACTCCTGTGTGAAAAATGCATGTACGTTCTCCATACACGTGAACAGTATTAAATTGTCATATAAATGGACGTTTTGGTTCTGTCTATATCATTGGTAAACAATCTGCTGTTGGAAATTTGCATCTAAATGTAAAGTGCAAATTATACTGTTACAGGGGCGGATCCAGACTTTCAGGTTAGGGGAGGCTCACAGTGTATTTTATAGGGGGCTCATAATTTCACCATAATACAAAATATGTTTATAGAACAAATTTTCCAATTCTAGGGGGGTGCAAGCCGGGAGAGCCCCCCTTGGATACGCCCCTGTGCAATACTATCAGTCAGCCATATTGTACCGGAAAGTCTTCCAACTATCACCAGCCATATAATCTACTGACAAACTGTCAATGACAGTGTCATTATTATGTAAAATATAAATATTGTTTTTATTTCAAATTAAATTGCATTTACCAAAGGCTCTCCCAATGGTGATTTTATCTTTATTGATTTCTATGGGAGGTGTCTCGTTGTCTGTAATACAGACTAGTTGGGCCCAAGCTTCCATTATCTAGCTTGGCTCACTAGATACCGCCTGGCAGATTGGAAATATTGCAAATCTCTTCTAAATGTTATTGTGGAGCCACTTATCAGTGGACTGATACACTGATCAGCTGCGGCTGGCCTCTTCCGGGAATCTGCTTCCGGTTTGGTAAAAACAAGGTTTAAATCCGGGCCGGCCGAACCGGACCGTCGTGGGATATTCTGGTCTGACTATAAAAGCTCTAATTATTAGAATGTGACTGTTACTGTATAGTATCATTTATTACATTTATATGTTTGAGAAGAGGAAACCATAAGAGTAGTGATGTTGTCAATAGTTCAAATAGGCCTATATATATTTAAAATAGAATACCAATAAGGCCATAAATGCAATATGTAAGTAGGGGGCATACAATAGGTCTATCTGTGCATATAATAAAAGCATTATAAATTAGCCTACTGTTATATGCATCGTGGCCGTAAATTGCCTTAGGAAGTTTGAAGATGTTTTTATAGTCACAATTTCCTGATGCATTTTGGTTAAAAGTGAAAGTGGTTGCTACTGTAGCCCATGACTGCAAACTAGCGTATCAATTATATTTGTAGTCTACATAGCCCTACAACTTTTCGGAAACATAGGCTACTAGACAAAATGTTGCTGGAAAGCTACTACCGAAAGAAATTAGCTCCAATGAGTGACTATTATCTATATGCTACACAAGATAACCTAGGCGAGCCTATGTGAAAATTCATAATGTTTTACGGGCAGTGGACATGCACTTTTAAGTATTTATATAACCGCTTCTTGGTTTACTCAGAGTATAGACTTATTTATTCATATCAATAAATAAATATATAGGTCTGTGATTGAGTATTCAACTATGCCTAATCAAAATACCAGTAATTGTCAGGGTATATAATATACATATAGCCATTCGCTGTATGTAGCATGGGTATCATAATGTTGTTCGTGTCATGTGTATGGCTATTCGGCACATTAATGGTATTTTATTAAGTATTGTCTGTAGGCCTATGTATCGTGTGTATTAGTGTATCATCGTATTTGTTACGTCATGGTATGCGTTGTACGATACAAACTACTATTACTTTAAAGGTGGATATGTGCATCATGTAATGCTCCTTAGTTTCAAAACCCTGGCCATGGAGCTAGACAAGAATGATATGAATGTCGCAACTATATATGGGAATCGATAACGTTCCATGAAAGGTATGTTTCAGTTTCTGCATATTTTATACAGAATGGTTCCTTACTCGCTTTCATCATACAACCCTACAAATGCTGCTTATTGGTAAAGAAGTTTTGTTGGTATGAATGGTGTAACACTGCGACTTCCGCGTTATTATTCATTGACACAGAACGTATAAACTAATCGAATGATATACAACTGTAGAATCAGTCACTTTCCAACGATCTCACATCGCGGTACTGTTCCTTTCAGGGTTTACAGTTATGATAAATACAATCAAAAGCTAGGAATTAACCACCACAAAAGGCACCGTGGTACAATCACTGTTTAGGCCGTTCAACATCTCCATACACAACGACTTTTGTCAGTCATGACAATGTATATAGCCTACTTTCAGCGTACCATTGGCTCCATCTACAGTATTTCAGAATTCAATGTTGACAGGCTATACACTATATGTAACACTCATTGGCGCACGATCTCTACAGTATGTGGTATTATACTATTAATGGACATGTGAAAAAACATAATTTCCGTCTATAATTCAAGACACTAGATAGTCAGATTCCTATTGGGACCAATTCTCCCGAGGTTGATGATTTTGCCATCTTTTTTACAAATGAAGGCACTTCTCCCTGCTGAATAAAATCAAAGTGTTCTATTTCTGCATGTGATCAGGCAACTTAGTCGCCTTCGGCAGGGAGAATAATAATATTGCATAGTGTGGACTTCCTAGACCTTCTGACATTTGTTTGTCAACTACATACTTGTTTGCCCATGTTTCTGAACTAAGTTGTCCAAAAACCAAGTTACGCAATGGTATGGTACATTGATGAGGTACCTGGCAATGACACATGATATTCCAGTCCATTGACAAATCTATGCCTTTATATATTGTCTGTGCCTTTATAATCAACTGCCATATAAATGTTATATTATGTTTAAAAAACCCAGGATGAAGCTGAACATATTAACTGGGTTACACACATAAAGAATATTTTGTATAGATATGGTTTTGGTGTGGTGTGGCTGATGCAGGACATGGGTGATGTTCACTCGTTTATGAAAATCTTTAAAAATAGACTGAATGATAACTTAACACAAATGTGGTGTGCATCTGTAAATGGTATGACTAAAATATTTTCTTATAAAAAATTCAAGTCTTTGTTAAATATAGAAACATACAATTATTTAAGCAATGATATTCCTAAATATTTAAGAATGTACATGTCACGTTTTAGATGTAGTCATTTTAAGTTAAACATTGAAATGGGTCATTATAATAATATCCCATATAAAGAAAGATTATGTCAACATTGCATTATCATGTACAAATCCTACTGTTTAGAAGATGAGTTTCATGTATTATTTATATATGATGATATTAGAAGTAAATATGTGAATAAATATATTTATAATTCATTCTCATTTGAAAACTTCATCTCAATCACGTCAAGTAAAAATATAGACCAATTACACAATGTTTGTTTATTTCTAATAACTATACAATGTTAAAAAGAACAGGAAACTGTTATGTACATGTGATTTAGTGATTAATACGCATAATAATGTATGGTAGTAATGTATTTTGGGCCAAGGCCTTATGTATTGAATAAATGTCTGTCTGTATATCAGTTTTGAAGGTTACATTTACCTCCAGGATTATATTCAAGATGCAATTTCTTCTCAGCTCCGCATCTCCATGAAGTACAATAACGTGCAGGTTTATAATGTTATCTGGTTTTATTGCATTTGATCTCTTTAAAAGTATTTACAAGCAGGTATCTAGAGAAGAGGATGAAGGCGATCCGAAACCAGACAAACTGACTCCAGTGGGCGTACATGGCTTTCTGAAACATCAATGTTGTTACCGTCTTTACATCTTCATAGTATGTAGCATACACACACATTTGGTAATCAGCACTGGGTATTGTTTCTCAAAGTTCTCAATATCCACTATGAGACCATAGCGCTTTCGTAAGTGCACTATCTCCATGTATTAAAGATCTCTACGGTCTTTATGGTCTCCTAGTAGAGATGAGAGCTTTGAGAAAAGATACCCTAATCAAATGAATTTAAGTATTGAACATGCAAATACATGTACCATCCCAAAACTGAATAAATAAATAAAAGTTGTTATCAGTTGGGTTTATATTTCTTTATTGTCTTCGTTGCTTATTTAGTTAATAGCTTTGAAGTCAATATGATGATTTTTTAAATGAATGCTTCAGTTTTCGATCATAAGTCTGATCAACTTCTTAACATCGGGAACAAATTTGGGTCTTTGTCTGGTATAAGCCCAGTGCCCTATTACCGACAATTGAATTAGTTGGGCCCACTGTGCCTATGACCCACGATATACGGTAATGGAAAATATGAATCATTATTGGGACCACGTCGTTAAAAAACAAGATAGTTAGACCACGAAGAAAGACAAATGGATTAAAATGTTTGTTTAACCCTTTCCCTGCCAGAACAGACTGTCATCCCTAATTAATACACAACGGAAACTCACTGTAGCTGCAGTGGTGCGTTTAGGCTGTGCAGGAAGTTGCCGCCGAACACCAGGGAGTCGATGGGCGTGAAAACCGCATGTATCCAGCCGGTGGGTACGAAGATCGTCTGCCCTTGTTTGATGACGAACTTGTAGCAGCTGTCCACCTGGTCGCCGAAGAACGTCTCGCTCTGACTGGTGGACGACAGCCAGTTCTCGTACAGGTTCATGTTGGCGCTGGTGGGGCGGATCATGTAGAAGACTTTCTCACCCTGCGACAATAAACAGTATCCATAGACATATATCCTCTAAGACATAGGACCAGCATCTCTGAACCGGCCCTCAGTGAGTGAGTGAGTGAGTGAATATGGAGTTTAACGTCGCTGCGGGAATCTTTCACCCATTTGCGACAATTACGAGCTTTATTGAGAATGAATGAATTAATTAATAACAAATATAAATAGATAAATAAAAAATAAATAAAAATAAACATAAAATAAATAAATAAGAGAAAGAATGAATACATTTTATTTACATATAAATATTAAAATAAATAAATGAATAAAAATAAATATTAAAACAAACAAATAAAAACAATTATGAATGAATAAAATAAAATTACATCCAAAAACATTACACTAATAAACAAGTGGCATTACTCACTCTGAGTACATGGTACCAGACGGATGTGCCGCCAAAGTCTATGTGGAAGTCTGTGAAGCTCTCACGGACGCCCATCAGACAGTACTTCTGCACCTCGGGCCGGTTGTACGGACTGTCTTCAGGCAGGCGTTCTGGCCACACGTTCTGCACCCAGCTCATGGACCGTACTATGGTCGGCGGCACCACATACTCCGACAGTCTGAAACATGATTTATCACAATCAAATTGATTTAGATTCAAACGAGTGTTTTTGGTCGCAGTCAAATAGTTATTGTCATAAGCAAATAATCATCACAAACGCTACTGGCATTGATAATCAAATAATTATAATAATCATATAATTACCACAATCAAATAATTGTGATGATCAAACCACGACTAGTATCAGCGGAATGCACGCAAAATTTGGTCATGTAATAAAAGTAAAATGGTGTTGTAAAACAGAACACAGTACTGACTTTGTGTTTGAGAACTCCAGACTGATGACGTTGAAGATCTTGTCTCTGTTAGGAGAGTTGTAGTACTCCGTCCACTCCCGCATCAACATCTTGTAGTCCTCCTGTCGGGCTACGTCGATAACATCGATCTCGCGCATAGAACCTGCCGTACAGCGTGCACAATCAGACAATAGATTAACTTCAGCAACCGTCAATTCAACCCAGCAACCGTCAATTCAACATGTCACCATCTCGTATTAACAAATGTAATTTTAGATCATGTTTGGAACTACAATGGTGCCCACATGGATAAAGATAAACCACAGATATCTTAGGGATCAGTCAGTAAAACTGCTGGATTCACAATCCAGCAGTTCAGGTTCTAATCCCGGAATCGACACAGTCCTTGGTTCCATATCTTATGATTTTTATCTAAATTATTTGTATCTTATGATTCGTATCTTATGATTTGTATCTTATGATTCGTATCTTATGATTCGTATCTATAATTCATATCTTATGATTTGTATCTTATGATTTGTATCTTATGAATCGCATCTTATGATTCGCATCTTATGATTCGTATCTTACCAACGTGATTCTCCACATCCTGTATGGTGAAGTTAGACGGAGGAACAGTGAGACCCAGACCGTCTTTTTTCTCTACAAGTATGGGGACGTCAAAGCCATGTTTGTCAAAGTACTCCCGGGTCAACTGACTGCCTTGTGCACGAACGATGGGGATATCCTCCGCACTGTCATGACAAAAACAGTAATAATGTATTAAAACAGATTTTGTAAATAGATATATATATTTTTTGGTTGGTTTTATTTATTCCTTAGGAATGCAACTATTACTGCTACTACTTTGACAGGTTTGTTGAATAATTGGACATTATTATCTTACTACTACTACTACTACTACTAAGTAGTAGTAGTAGTAGTAGTAGTAGTAGTAGTAGTAGTAGTAGTAACAATAATAATAAATAAACAAAATCAAGAAAAATAATAAGAAAAAAATATTATCTATAAAAAAAATCTTAAATACAATAATAATTATACATTTCTATGCCAAAACAAATAAAAACTTGTCTGTCCTGTAATCCAATATTCCGAGAAATATATCTGCAATAAATATATTGTTTTGAAAAGCAACATTACCTGGGAAACATTCTGTTTTTGAGTTCCTTGATGAATACAACAGTTCCCGTCTGTACGGCCTGCAAATATAAACTCAAATCAGACCAGTGTTTCTCTCCAGGGCTTTGCAATATTAATTTCAATATTAATATACAGCCTGTCCAACCATGCTAGACCAGTGGAAGCAGTTTATCCACGGATAGTGTCATAGGTGGCATTACCTGCATCGCTGTACTCGGGCTATCTGCGTACTGTATGGGCATTAGTGAAAAGTCCCGATCAGTGACAATGAATTTAACATTAGATTTGCTTACCTGCTCTCTAGGGTGATACTTTGAATACAGTGTTCGAAATTAAGAAAATAAGTGGGTCATTCTCCATAGGTCCAATGTTAATGGTGGTCATATCTGTAATTTTCAGGTCATACAGTCACACACTGCAGATTTTCAAATTCGAACACTACAATACTAGTATGAGTATTTGGGTGAGAACAAAACATGACACCAATTTTTTTTTTTTAATTGGGGTTTAGAGTCGCTTTCAAGTATCTTTCACTTAATATCACACAACTTGTTAGTTTTTAGGGCAGGAGGAAACCCGCAACATCTGTAGTGATGAATGTTGCAGTAAACCTGCAAGCACCGGCTGGTATGATAACCGTATTGCTACTCTACAGACATTGCATCCTATCAATATCGCGTCAGAAAGGTAACTTTTGCGATACCAGGCCCCTGGGGCGGGATTTGAACCTGGAACCTTTGGATCCAAAGTTCAACATTCTACCACTGCACTACCATCCGCCCAATAATAATAAAAAATACAAAATGACCCTACCTTTCCAGCTTCCTCCTCAGAATAGTCATGTCGATGCCAGTTCTTTCTTCTCTTCACTGAAACAAACGATCATACGCTTATTACACCTTATCACAAATGGTGTCTAAGAACGCTGTCTAATCCAAATAAATATGTACCATGAATTGAAATTATCAGTGCATAGATTATTATCATGAACAAATTACATGTTTCTACTTAGGGATCGAAATTAACACTAGCCCGGGCCATTTCTCACAATGTTAAAGGTATCCTGTTTAAGGAATAGTACTAGAAATTAACACTAGCCTGGGCCATTTCTCACAATGTTAAATGTTTTATTCTTTGTACAGTATCACTATTCAGGCTAGTAGGTTTGAAGTTAGTTTCTATCGCTGTTCTACTTCAAACACTTTAGCTAGACAATTCATATGCATATTTCCATGAAAGTGAGTGAATTGTTTTTTTATTAATGCTGCAGCATGATTTTCCAATAAAGACATTGTCCTGTGGTTATAGTATAATATATGTATATAAACATGCTGTCACAGAACATGGGCGGATCCAGACTTTCAGTTTAGGGGTGTGGGGGGTGCTCAAAGTGTATTTTATGGGGGGCTCATAATGTTAGTGATTATTTTACTATGATATAGA
>JAUTBV010148364.1:0-25683 GCA_032361325.1 Lepetodrilus fucensis | reverse complement strand
AGAACTGGATTTGATAAACTACTTGACATTGTAATGGAATAATAGCATGGCAGTATAGTGTCTGCTCACTGTAGTGTCTGCTCATTGTAGTGTCTGTAGTGTCTGTCTGAACACTTCTGTGGAGACACCTGTTTCTAATGCAGACTGCAGGGGCAGTATCCTATTAACAGCTTAGTGTTTTAATTGACTTAAGTCCGCAACAAAACCTTAAGTATCAACCTATTTTGACCAAGTTTTCCGTATTTGGTTTAGTCAAACCTTATCGAATCGATGTCTAAAACTAATCCAATAAAGAAAACAGAGTCAAAATGTGTCGCAAAGTTAGAGTTTTGCTGATTTAAGTAGCTGTTTATAGGATACCGCCCCAGGTCTCCATTTGTCCGTCTGACTGTCTAAAAGTGGTCTCTTTGTCTCTGATAGTGGTCTCCAAGTAGTTGGTGACTCTGACAGTAGATTGTATTCTCATGTACTAAATGTTGACTAAGTTTCAATGCTTGTAGACTATCAATAGTCTCAGAGGTATTATATTCATATGAAAGGAGCTGATGACTGTGATGCTTGGCACCAATGGAAATGTTGGGCAATTTTCTTCTCAATATAATTATATTGTTTGATTATTAATATATATTTTTTTGAGAGCTTGATATAGGTCACCATAAACTACAATGCATAATTGCATAAGCTATGCATATGTAGTGTATTGACTATAGGAACTAATATGTCTACATACATTTTCACTAATAGAAATATTGTCTTTCAAAGAGCACTCCAAGGATCAAATACTAGCTAGCAAATAATTGGTTATGATTCCTATTAACTGAGTGCTATATATACTACACAATATTTATGACAGTTTGGACTATGTGTACATATGTGTTCTAATTATCTTTGAAATGTGTAGTAGCTAGCCTTGCTCCACGGATTCTGCAGCTATCTCTATAAACTTGGCATATTATTATTATACACATTTATATCTGCATGAATATCCAAAATAACTACTCAAAAACACTTTTGGGAAATGGGGTGAAGAAGGATGGTGTATGGTGCCAAAGGTCATCAGACTATGGTATTGACATCACTCAGATGCTTCTGAGTGATATATTTTATCAAAACATATAATTATATATACATAACTCAATTTCTCAAAGTATTAAAAATATCTCTTCAAAACTAGGATACGTTTTAATGGCTGCTATGACAACTTAATCGGAAAAAACATATATTCCTCACAAAAATGTTATCAAAAGTTGAGTTCTTGTACAAGGTCTACATTTGCATTTACGTTTCCTCAAGATGCCTTCCATGTTGCAGCCGTGAGGTCATGCATTATCTTTGCTGCCACCTGGTGCTCAAGGGAGATAAGTTTATCTCACGGACAGCACGTTCACCCACTGAGATTGCCAATAATCCATGTGCATCCAGTATTTGCCTGACATGGAGATAACATAGATCTACTTTCCCAATTGAAACCCAGATTCCTGAAGACTCCAGGCTAATGACTCAATGTCGGCTCAGTTTTCCAGCTCTGGAGTAATGCTGTATTGTTGAGATAAGCTAGCATGTGTGTCAAGAGTTCATTTGAATTGCAATTTATCATGTCATTCTGTGGTAGAAAGCTCAAGAGGAACTTTCTCAATGATTGCAACAATGTAGATCCTAGAGATTGTGATTGTATTCAGGATCAGAACTCGTTAACGGTTGGAAGCATGTCTGGTTGTGACAATGCTAGAATAAATCAGATATTTGTCATCACACCAACATTCCCTAGTTTGTCATGTCCTAGTCTGTGTCACACCCTAGCCTGTGTCATGCCCTAGTCCATGTCACACTTTTGTTCTCACCCAAATACTCCTATTACAAAAAGAAAAGTTAGTTCAATTAACTCTTTCCATGTTGTTGGCAACTGGAGATGCCCTAGAAAGAGCAGTGGCTGTGCCTAATCCAACGGGGAGAGGGTTTTATGCAAGTTTAGATTTGTAGGACTTTCTAGTTAGTCCTGCAATGTTTTCATTGATAATGTGCTTTGAGGATATGCTTTGTGTATGTATAAGTATACTACTGTATTATTATTATTATTATTATTTTTATTATTATTATATTAATTTCCCATAATATGTGTTTTAAATAATGTACCTTCATAGTCGTATACTGACAGAAAATGTCACTGAAAGATTATCCAAAACACATTATCATGCTATGAAGTTTCATAGGAAAGTACATGTCCCACTGTAGTAAGGGCAAGCAAGTGCTTCGTTCTTTACACGTCTGGATCCTGATTGTGTATATGGACCCCTGCCAATGAGTTCATTAAAGCTGTGACAAGGATCTCTGGAGGTGTTCTGCTTCCTCCCGATGACGCCACTCCTGCGCACACTGCGATTGTTGTGTCATCTAGGGTACGGTGAGGCAACATTTAGCTGTACCAGCTCAACTCGCAACTCTTTCAATGTTCTTTTTATATTTTTATTTTGTTTTTTTGTTAGGGAGAGAAACATTTCTTTCAATGTTTTTTTGTTATTGTTTTTTTGTTTAATGCGTGAAGGCAATCTCCAAACACTATCTTGGAATAATAATTAGTTGACAAGCAGCTAATGATTATGTAGCGATATAAGCATGGTATACAGCATGGAATTGGCAGGATATTATTATAACTAGATATAGTCCAACCATATTCATATTCACTCCATCTTCACTCACTCCAACCAATAAAATATGCAGAATTGATTTATTTAAAAAATATTAAAATGCCTCCATAAATTGAACACAAGTTCTTAAGGATCACATCTATCACAGTTTTAACTTGAATAGAATGACATTTTGCAGAATTTATTGATCATGTCTAAAAGTATTAAAATGCCTCCAGGAACTGAACACAATTTGTCAGATGCCCCTCAAGGCTCAGATATATCGTATACCACTCTCTAAACCTGAATGGAATAACCATCCCTTACACCATTCCTGGCATTCCATACGTGTCTGGTGGTATGTTTCTGTGGTTTGGGGCAGATATTGTGGAAAATATACATACTATACCCCAAAGAATCACTTTCAATACTGACAATATTTACTGGTATATGACTGTCTGATCTGGCCCCGAGATTATGAAACCTTTTGAGTATTAACTCGAAGGTTTTGTTCACAAATCTCCATATATAATTTCAGCTTGATGATGAAGCCATACTCAAAATGTTTAATAATCTCGGGGCCTGGAGGCCTATTCTTGAAATGTTATTACAATCATACGATATCTTAACGATTCTTATAATATGGCTACAAACTGTTCTTAGGCTAAGAAGTTCATACAAATGTTTCAAGGATAGGCCCTCGGGTCTATAGAGAGGATTCAGATTTAGTTATATAGAAATTCATGCAGCTCCTGGTAGACATTTCATATAGCAGGACAGTGTCAGTGTTGTATTTCTGAGAGCCTGCTGTTTTCATATCCACACCTACACCACACACACCACACCTACAACACACACACCACCTTCTGTCAAGTGCAGGGAGGTGGAAATACTGGTAGTTGAAATAAACCGTAGCTGTGTGGGAAATTGGTTTTCATCAGCTTTACGTCTTGACTCACTCATTCTGGTGCCCCGGACACTGCGAGGTCAATTAGTCAAATTGGTTATGACAGACACCCAGTTGTTGTTGGAAGTCGTGCCAGAGTGTTTCACCATAAGATGTGGATATATAGCGACCATACAGCTGTGAGTGTATAATAATCCTGGAGTCAGCATTTCTATCACAAAAGCAGCATCTTTACTATAGACAGCATCTACATTATAGAATCAGCATCTCAAATATGGAGGCAGCATCTCAATTATTGAGGCAGCATATCAATTATTGAGGCAGGTAGCATTGAGGACGCATCACTACAGAGGCAGCATCTCAAATATAGAGGCAGTATTTCTAGTATAGAGGCAACATCACAAGTATTGAGGTAGCATCTCCATCATCGAAACAGCATCTTCACCATAGAAGCAGTATCTCAATTATAGAGGGCAGCATCACTACAGAGGCAACATCTCAAGTATTGAGGCAACATCTCAAGTATTGAGGCAACATATCAAGTATTGAGGCAACATATCAAATATTGAGGTAGCATCTCCATCATCATCAAAGCAGCATCGTCAACATAGAACAGTGTCTCAGTTACAGAGGCAGCATCTCCGTCATCAAAGCAACATCAACAACCCGCAACATCTATAACGCTGAATGTTGCAGTAAATCTACAGGCACCAGGCTGGTACTGACAGACCAAGGATCAATTACAATAGAGGAGGCATCACTACAGGAGCATAATAGAGGTAGCAACTTCAACATAGAAGCAACATCTCCAGTTATAGAGGCAGCATTTCAATAATAACGACATCATCTCTGTTTAATCACGCTAACATCTTGGTTCAGTTATCAACAACATCTCGGATACTACTACAGGAGTTCTACTGGAAGACAGCTATATTGTTTAATGGTGTGTGTTTATCAGCAGAGAATGAGGAATGGATATATGCAGTACTTTGCTATGTTTACGCATGGATGTATACCACTGCAGGCCAAGTTTGTACAGGTAACACAATCAGCGTCATACTGTGAGTGCATGTCAATTATCCCGGCAGTGCTAGCACCGGCCACATGTTAGCATTGAATACAATTGCATAACTTATATGGAAACATAAATGTACCAAGGTAATCTGATATGATGTAACCTTTCACTATGTAAACTATTTGTCATGTTTTTCACCTTGATATTTTGCATGTTTTTTACCAATAATCATATTGATAGTGATGTTATGATATCATGGTTATGCTATTAATGAAATTGTCTGGTTGTTGTGGTGTCATGCTGATGATATTAATCTATTTGTCTAAATATTGGTTTATATGTCAGACCAGTGCAGTGACATTGGTAGTCAGACCAGTGCAGTGGCATTGGTAGTCAGACCAGTGCAGTGACATTGGTAGTCAGACCAGTGCAGTGGCATTGGTAGTCAGACCAGTGCAGTGGCATTGGTAGTCAGACCAGTGCAGTGGCATTAGTAGTCAGACCAGTGCAGTGGCATTGGTAGTCAGACCAGTGTAGTGGCATTGGTAGTCAGACCAGTGTAGTGGCATTGGTAGTCAGACCAGTGCAGTGGCATTGATGACAACTTTGCACAGTTATATTGATAGTCAGACTGACATAATGGCATGGATTGTTAGCTGGATGCAAACCTTCGCTTACAAAGGTCAATGATCCACGCAATGCAATATAAGTTATGGCAAGAGTGATTACAATTCAGCTATGGTCAGTCCAATGCTGTGATGACCATACTGCTGGGCAGTGGTTCTGATGGTCAGAACAGTGGTGGCACGGCTGACCAGACCCCTGACTATCATGTCCAGAAACTATGCAGACAGACACAAAGAATTCGACACAAAGCATTAAGTGCGGTGTGTTGAACACAGGATGGGAGTGTGTTGCCATATATATATATGTTTACCAGTCCTGGAAGCAGGATGTATTTATAGACGTAGGTATAGGTAAGCTGGGTGAGGGAGTGTATCACTGTGTAGACTAGAGAGACTGGATACAACATTTACACATGAATATTATACTTAGCCGAGATGTTCACATGATTCACAGACAATTCCACTGAGAATTTCACTTATGAATAATATGGCTATATTTCTATATTTTTGTTTTAAAATTATAATTGAAACTGTTTAACCATCTTCTTTCTGAATTAGGCACAAACAGTATTCTTTAGGACATCTCTGGTTACCTTTAGCATTGAGAGAGTTAATTACACACTTCCATGTCTTGATTACAGGTAATGTGTGAATTTTGACTATTGATGCAGCAAAAACAATTCCACTGTATCATTTGATGATCACACTGGGTACAATTAAGCTATTATTTTTAGTTCAGCATTAAATATATCAGACAGCATGATTTTTGTAAATATATCAAAGAATTTCATCTGTTGAGAAACCACAATTATTCATCATATGAAGTTTGACGTTCATCGTTTGGGTCTTTTTAAGTCTTTGATGATAGCATCAATCTCACATCAATTCCCATGTAGTCTTTCATTCCACCCCTATCCCAATGTGTATCCTAGAATTCAGTGTAATATACCCAGTATAAATCAAAATTGAAATTGTAAATGGATGCTTTGAATTATTTAAAATGTACACCGAACCATGAACATTTCAGAAAATATTGCCAATTTTCAGAAACTGAAACTGTATACCCTTTCTAGGTGACTGTGTTCACAGTGAACTGCTCCAAAGACAGAGATACTGTTAAGTGAGCAGCCTAGCTGGAACTCGGCACTATATTAATAGATTATTTTATATTATATGCTTAATTAAGTCTATATTCTCTATGTAGATTATCCCAAGATTCCTCAGACTTTTCCTGCTGTGAATTAGTAACTTTTAATGTGGGTATCATCAGGGGGAATGTATCCTAATTATGCATTATATGGTCAGCATGGAAAGCCAAAGGAATATTTGGCTAAATGTAGACCATATCTGTCACTGTATGGATGAACTATAGAAGATATTGTGATAATTTAGAGGATTCCATAAGGAACTATAGCTGGTTATGTTCCCTGTAGTATTACATTGAGTGGAGGTACACATCCTGTAGTATAGAACTAAGTACAGGTACACATCCTGTAGTATAGAACAAAGTAGAGGTACACATCCTGTAGTATAGAACTAAGTAGAGGTACATATCCTGTAGTATAGAACTAAGTAGAGGTACACATCCTGTAGTATAGAACTAAGTAGAGGTACACATCCTGTAGTACAGAACTAAGGAGGTACACATCCTGTAGTACAGAACTAAGGAGGTGCACATCCTGTAGTATAGAACTAAGGAGGTGCACATCTCCCTATAGTGTGGCAACGAGTAGAGTAGAACTATTACTCATGCAATCAAATTTGATAGTGTGTGAACTCATCGAATAATATTGCTTTACTCAATGTTGGTTTGCAAACTCATCAAATATCATGTGCATATTATCTAATTTGATTGCAGGAACATGATTTTATTGGTAAGCCTAATGGAAAGCCAGATAAATCTTTGTCTAAATGTAGAAGTATATGTGACTGTGTGGATGAAATATAGACAGAATAATGGTAATTTACAGGCTTCCATGAAGACAGATAGCTTAGCATTTCCAGAGGTGATATTCCGTGTAGTATGGCATTGAGTATAGGTGCATATCCATGGGATCAACATGACCTCATACAGGGTGCAAGCATGCCCTTGCCATGATCAGGCTCATTAGCCCTAGACCATCTCCTCCTCTGAGCACCAGAGAGAGAGATATAGACAATTAACTCCATGTGTTCCAAGTCTGCTGGAATTGCCTAGGCCGGAACCTCCCCCTTTTAGCCCCTCACAAGAAAAGTCTTCCAAATTTAGACCTGCTTGGCACAAACCTGGCAAGGTGATTCAAACAGATCATCACAGACTAGGTGCAGCCTGGTTCTGCTGCCCATCATTCAAGATGGCCGAGATTCGGGAGTCGGTGTCCCTGTGATCCGAGGGACGACCTGCACACGGCAGGATACCGCTGGACTGGGTCTGGGTGGCGTACCACCAGCCGAACTTTACCTCGGGTGTGAATCCCATGTTACGTCTGCCGTTAGCATTAAGAGTACAGTGACAGATCGAGCGCAGCCTCTGTCTGGAGTCTGGATTTACCTGTAGGATGATGAACGTCTCTCCCTCCCTAGAGAACCAAACCTGGATAGAACATCGTGAGTGAACGAACCGTTGATGAATAGTTCTTGTGGTATTGAAATATTGTGCTGTTTTATGTCAACTGTTACTTTATGTAGATATTGCTTTGTCAGATGTTTGTGCAATTACAGGTATGTGTATCACATTCGGATTCCTAAAAAGTACAAATGTATGAGTTTTTTTCTGAAGACAAAATGTTCATCAATGTTTATACATGGATAAAAATAATTATTTCAGCTATGACTTTCACAGAGAACAAATTCTATTAGACATCTAATAGAAAATATATTTAAAAACAATTTGTTTATACAATTGACAAATTGATTGAATTAGCGTTTTTCATGGCAGAAGGAATATTTCACTCATATTGGTTAAATTATACATGTTAATTATAGAGGTAAGCAATTGGGTTAAATGTTACCGGGTAAGCAGATTTCAAGGCATGAGAGTAATGAATGTTTACATGAGAATGAAATATGCAAGCCTTCTGTTTCAAAACTTTTATCAATCAAGATGCATACATTGATGTCATATGACTATAGGTGACTGTTTACATAATTGATACACTTATGTGACTGGCCATGTATTATACTGACTATATATTGATACAATGTGACTACAGGTGACTATATACTGATACCATGTGACTACAGGTGACTATATATTGATACCATGTGACTACAGGTGACTATATATTGATACCATGTGACTACAGGTGACTATATACTGATACCATGTGACTACAGGTGACTATATATTGATACTACGTGAATACAGGTGACTATATATTGATGTCATTTGACTACAGGTGACTATATACTGATGCCATGTGACTACAGGTGACTATATATTGATACCATGTGACTGTGACTACAGGTGACTATATATAGATACCATGTGACTATACCATGTGATTACAGGTGACTATATATTGATATTAGGTGACTGCAGGTGAGTGTACATAATCTACTTATCCAGCTCACTTGGCACTGGAATAGTATAGTGAGCAATCATTCTATCCATGGTTCAAGATCATTTGGCAGTGAGAAAGCATGGTGGATAGTACATTGAACTATCACTCCACTGGTTCTGGGTTTGAATCTGATCTGGGTAACAGATGTTGCACCTGCAGTAGACGGCAGTTCTATATGCATTACAGATGCAGGTGCACTGTTTGTATTCAAACTGCAGTCATCAGTCAAGCTTATTCTGGTAACAGCAATGGTTTAAAGCTATTGCCTAGCTATCTATTCTTCCACAAAGCAGATTGTTGTCAACTGAAAAAACAACAACATAAAACTCAAATTACTCGCCTACTGGTACTCACTTATCAGGTAATGAGCTTTCGCTTCTTTTTGCTGTTCTTATAAATCTACTAGTAAAACATTCAAGTGATATACAAGTGACATACAATCTTAGCAGATTAGACATTCACACAGTTGATAGTCCACGCTTTCAATTCTCTTTCAAATTCATAATCATCACAAAGATTATGTTTGGAAGACTGCCACATCTTGATTGGATTCCATTTATTTCAGACCTTGTTATTTTACTCTAAATACCCAAATAGACTTTGGTGTTAATAGCCGGTGTTGGGTTACCAGCGGAACAGTACTGTTCCTGATAGGCATGCAGAACACTGTTGAAGAACAGGCACCGGTGTCTGGGAGGCCGAGGCAACACAGCGTACAGTTGTAGCTAGTAGCACGCATCAAATATCAAACCACTGGCTGAGTAGCAACACGATTGCAAAACGTTCTGCAATTCCTGAGAGAATTCCTGTATGAGAGAATTCCTGTAGAAGGAATGTATTTTAGACGCCAACTTAGACTAGGAATTTAGTCTTGCTTATTAGTTTGTTAAACTTCATATTCACTCACTCATTATTAGTTCTAGGGTGATATTTTGAATCGGAATATTTGGGTGAGAACAAGGTGTGACAGACTAGATACGGGCTGGCTGAGCTGAGCTAGAATACCAGTTGACTGAGCTAGGATACCGGCTGGCTGAGATAGGATACCGGCTGACTGAGATATGATACCAGCTGGCTGAGATAGGATACCAGCTGGTTGAGCTAGGATACCAGCTGGTTGAGCTAGGATAACTGCTGGCTGAGCTAGGATAACTGCTGACTGAGCTAGGATACCAGCTGACTGAGCTAGGATACCAGCTGACTGAGCTAAGATACTGGCTGGCTGAGATAGAATACCAGCTGGCTGAGCTAGGCCACCAGCTAAAGCATGAATACTCCAAGAATAGAGAATTAAGCTATTCTTAAAACACCTGGGATAATTTGGTAAATGTTCACGAACAAATACTGAGTGATTATATTCAGCAAGACTATCCATCATTCTGCTGGTGGTATTTTTATCTCTGGACTTGGTCTGAAAACATAGGTGGATGTTTATAGAACTAGACATAGATATGTACAGTGAAGAAAAAACATTCGTGATTTGTGAGATAGGGGCTGCTGAGGTAACACAGACTTTTACCTAGGCCCCTAATTAGTCTAGTTTAAAATGTATACCATATATGATTTCTGTTAACATTTGGATACAACCTAACAATATATTACATATCTCATGTTAATACAATATGATGATAATAATAATAATAATAATGATTGCATTTATATAGCGCATCATTCACACTGATGAGGTTCGCTGTGAACACACATATGATCATGCTAACAAAACATTATTTCTGTATTCAAAATGTTTTGTAATCGCTGGGCCTATAGAGAAACCTGTATTGTGTCTTCATTTAATGAGCTTAATGCTACCATAACCTCCATTCTAGGCTTGTGCTATTCTGGTTTTCTTGTGTACATGTCTTACTGCTGACGTACTGGTGAGGAGATGTATGTTTTGTAATCGCTGGGCCTATAGAGAAACCTATATTGTGTCCTCATTCAATGAGGTTAATGCTACCAGAGCCTGATTCTAGGCTTGTGCTATTCTGGTGTTCTTGTGTACATGTCTTACTGGTGAGGAGATGTATGCAGGACAGGTGTATGATGAGATGTGGAGATTGGTCAGAGAGGAGAAAGAGTAGGAGAAGATGGCAGTTCACATACACTGAGAGGAGATGATGACCCTCCATGATAAGATCAATGATAGCATTGCCTTTCCACATTTGTAACTACATATCAGATGCAGGCAGAAGTGAACCATGGTGGAAATCTTTGTAGTATTATTTCTAATTATTAACAAACATAGGAAACCAGGATTCTGCCGAAATACCATCATTCCTCTCCAATAGTTACAATAATTAATAAACCCTTATGAATCATAGCACATAGTTATTGGAGGCTTTCAGTGAAGCTAATTAAATAAGCATGAGAGCTAGCAATGCAAGAATGCGATGTGATGGAGACAAATAGTTCTCCTGTTTGTATATAATTTCAGGAGGTGTGAACAGTTTTTTTTTACTTGCTTTGTAGATAATCTGAGTACATGAGTGACAGCTGATGGTGGTGCTGTATCACTATATACACATATCTCACAGATTTCATATTAATGTATTAGGATCCCTGTCAATCATATGTAACTGAGGACCATGCCATGCCAGTGCCCTACGCCCTACTGATTAAACCAAGAAATGATGCCCAGTACTTTTGATTTATCCAACAGAGACAGTTAAATGAGTGAATGGGTGAGAGATTCCCACTCCATATTCACTCGCTCACTCAGTTAAACATGTCACTAATAGAGCATCCCCTGTTGCTTGCATGAGAAAGAAGGTTAATATTAATACATGTTGATTATATTTGTATATTGAATCTATATTAACTCTCTTATTTGTGTGTATTTTCAGAGTGCTGATGAGAAGATAAGGAGTATCAGTAAGCAGCCAGGAGGCAAGCCGGCCAGTCCATCTGGTCCAGAGCCACCTCACCAGGAGGGAGACAACATGGCAGAGAGGAGGATACAGCAGCGGCAGGGACGACGGGATCGATTTCGAGCGAACGAAGGAGGTCGAGCCGATCAGGCCAAAACCGAGGTCAAACGACGATCTCGCAGCGAGGGTCCGACCAATCGCGTGTCGCGCGTCACACAGTCCATAGAAGAAGGCAGACCGGATGATTTCGCTTCGTATGGGAAGAAGAACGAGAAGATAGTTGGTCCTATATGGGCAGTGACACACAGTTCCACCGCTACGAGAGTGTCGCGGTATTCGCCGCCGCTGTCGGACGACGGAAGTCTCATTCACGTCCACCAGCCCGCCAGTGATTCTGACTCTTACGACAGCGATACGAAAGTGTGGAGGAAGAATCCTCTGGTGGTTAGGAAGACACGTAAGACAGGGCGGAGCGAGAAAAGACAGTCCAGCCACGAGAACGGATTTTCTACTGGGATACCTGTCAAGGACAGTTTTGTGTATTACGGTTCTCAAGACAAAGGGGATAGTGGGGGAAATGGAAGCAATTTGAAAGGAAATAAGTATCAGAAACTTGAAGAACTCAGGCGGAAACGCATTGATATCCAAATGACATCTGACGAAGAAAACACACCCGAGTCTCGGATATCTCGACTTCGGCAACGAGCGATACAAGGTGGGCTTGGTAAACAGCCAAGGCCAGAGAGTTTCAGACAAAATATGCCCGGAAGTCCAATACAGAACTACTCCCCCAAATCTCAAGGTGCCTTCTTCCAGAATGGTTCATCCGATCCCAGATCCAATGCAGCCAACCAGCCAAATGTACGGTCGTCAGTCATTCAGTCATCGACATACCAAAGTGTCAATGGTGCTCCCACTTCTTCTGCTTATGGTTCCTCATATGGAAACAAACAAACCAATCAGAACAATGCCCAGAATAGACAGTCTCTAATTCGCCCTTTTGACACACAAGGGTTGTCGGATTCAGGTATATTTACAAGAAGTGATGTTCCGGCAAATTTCAATCGGTTTTCCCAACATGCTGAACCTCGGTCTCCTGTATCTAAGACAGCAGTTTACAGTAGTTCTCCTGAGCCTGTGGTCCGACGCCCATTTGACAGACCCAGGGTCCAGTCTGTGGACTCTATATACGAAGGAGCAAACAACCAAGATCAGCAGGTTGCCCCTACATCACCAGGCAGAGACTACAGCAAGAAGTACGGCTCGGGCAACACCTACCAGAACGTGGGCCACGGATTCGTGTTCATGAGGCCAGCCAGCAGTGGAACCATGGAGGTTCCTAAAGGAGAGCTAGTCAAAGCTCCAGTCCCTGCACAGCGAATTCAGAATGCGAGACCACAGTCCAATTTCAATGAAGCCGTAGAAATGAGACTTGCGTCAAGTCGTCCTTCTGACCGACAACCATCTCAGAGCCTCATAGACCAGCAGAGGAGGTTGCGAGCCAACATCGTAGCAAACAGTGATGACTCACTAGACGAACTCATCGAGTCAAACATTCAGTATCTTGAAAGTGAGATAGAGAGCGGTCGAGCTAAGAAAGGACTTGCCCCCGTTTCTAGATCCTCCAGTTTGCCAGACCCGCGGAGGAGTTCTGGGATCATGACCAGTGCTCACCAAGGTCCTCTGCATTCAGGTGTACTTCCACCGTCTTTCATTGCTGCCCAGAAGACCGGCAGTACCCGCACTATCCCCACACAGCCCCACGTCAAGGCTGGCAGTGAACTTAAGTATCACATCCCTATTGCTGGAACCCGGTCGGGACCGCCAGAGATTCTTATTGCCAGTGAAAACAGATTTAGCACAGATTATACTTGTCCCCCTCCTCACAATCATGGCAACAGCAGTTTCTTATCTCAGCCCACTCATTTATATGGACAACCCATAGAACGCAAACATTCGTATGACAGTCGATTAGGCCCCTTGACCAGTCGTGACTTTAACAGGGACAGTTTTTCAAAGTCTGACACACAGCTTAATGCATCTCAGATGATGCCGTCGTTCAGAGAGAACATACAACAACCCATGCACATGTATCCCAAATCCAGCTCTGCAGACCAGCTTATATCAGGAGGAATGATTGTGACAGATGTTCTGAGCATTCCCCAGCTGGATCGCGGCATGTTTTCTGATGTGGATTACGACATCGAAGTAGCGGAGCGAGTCAGCAGGTGGGAGAAGTACATGAAGAAGAGGACTGATACAGACCTCAGTACGATTCAGGAGAAGGTTGAGCAGGACATGCTTCCTAAAAATGTTCGTAGGTCGGTGTATATTGAACACAATGTTGAGATTCCTCAGTCTCCGGTTGGACCTGTGTCTCAAAGCTTCACGTGGAGCAACCTTCAAACCATGAAGCCATCCAGCTCCGATCCAACCATCCATTTAGCAGGAGATCCACAGTTGATAGGTCAGGCCAACACACACAGGATGTTCCAGCTGATCAAGGAACCTGTGTCTGGGGTGAGGTTCCATACAGCCACAAGTGCGGTCAGCACCTTCTACCGTGCTCCAGTCCCACAGAGAGCTACAGGTGGATTACTCACTGCTGCAGAACTCAGAGAACAGATGCTTGCCAACAAGGACTGTGTTCCAGCAATCACCGGTGGAGATGGGGCAACTCGAGCATACAGGTATATGGAATTGGATGAACTCCAAGGTGCAAAAAGCGACACTGTCAAGGACTTGTGTAGGAGGTTTGATCTGGACTTTAATCAGGATGATGAGGAACTGGAGAGTTCATCAACATCAAAGCAGGAAGAGGATACTGATTGGAATAAGCTGATTTCTGACCTTGAGGATAAAATTAAGGAGACCGAGATTTGGTCTCCAAATATGGAAAGTAATCAAGGTGATATGGTTAGCATTGAAAGAGTGAAAGCGCGGACGTTGCAAACTATTCCTTTTTCAGAGGATCCCTTCTGGAAAGAGATAGAAGAAATGACAAGTTTTGAGAAGATGTTCAATGGCAGTGGGTTAGATGATCCCATAACATATAGACCCCATCAACTTGATTATCCCCATAGTCAGAGCCACACTCTTCCCACCCAGCCCAGAACTTCCTCTAGAGATAGAATGCTTAGATCCAAATCCTTATACACGCCTAACATTACCCCCTTAACAATATCTGTAGATAAGTACAGTGCCCCTAGTGCCTTAGATGACGTCTTAGACGACATTAGAACTTCCCTTGAAAAGTCCAGTCCAAAAGTAAGAAAAGCTGGAGATAGTTCCGACTCTCACAGGTCTTCTCCAGGACCCTCTTTCACCGATGTTAACATCACCAGTTCGGCGAGACCCAGAACGTACATGGAGCCCTCCAACAACTTCTGGGAAAGTGCAGCAAAAGCAGCCCCTGCACAAGGTTTGTTAACATATGCCACCCAGCAGCAAGCTCCCCTGTTATCCAGCATGCAGGAATATGCCAATGTGGTGAATGGCAATTACCAGCTTGATCCCAACCTACTCAAGCAGAAGCTTCTTAACACTGGCCTCACTGGCAGCCAGCAGCCTGGACGCATCCGACCCAAACCTCCTCCCCCACTAATCATCCCCAGCACTACATCGTTCTTCCCTCTAACACAGCCTGCTCCCTTGAAATCCCAGCCTCCCATCCCCCACTCGCTGCCACCGTCGGAGGAGAAGATCAACCAGGTGAACCAGTCTATGGAGGACTTGAGATTGCTCGCAAAAGACGTGGAAACGAAGATCGGACAGATTAAGAGAAAGCTTGTGACGGCCGACGAGAAGAACCTTGATAAGATCCTTCTGACACTGAGGAAGTTTGCCCCTGCAGCCAGTCCAAAGTCCTACGAACCTCACCAGGATTCCTTCCAGGATTTCTATGTTAAAAAAAAGTCCAAACTTTCAGATGCCCTCAGTGAACTGGAGCGAATATACAAGAGCCTAAACCTGGAGGATGAGAGCCTGATGGATAGAGGAGAGAGGAGGGACTATCCTGCCTATAGATCTGTCAAACCTCCAAGTATCACTGAAAGACCAGAACCGAAGTTTGAGAAGAGTGGCATGTCTTTTCAAATGTCCAAACCGGATCAACACATGCCTGAGAAAAGAAGTGAAGCTGATTTTGAGGCCATTTCAAAATCATTTCAAGCCATATTGGATGAAGTAAATCAGGCGTCGGCCATTATGAGAGAGCCCATTGGAGCACCAACAATGACCAGTAACATATACATGGCCAATCAGCGGCCCAAGACTGGGCCAAGTCCTGAACCAGTTAGGAAGATACTCGCAACCCAAGTGTCCTCAGTAGTCTTTCAACCCAAGCCAGGAATAGGAGTCAGTCCAGAACTACAGAGAAAGACTATGCCTGTGAGAACCGGAATTCCTCGACCAGTGACCCTTTCAGTTGCCAGTCCTGAACCTATTAAACGCGGATTGAAACCTATCTCCAGCACAGCCAAAGTTGTCCAACCAATCATGCAGACCACTGTTACTCAAGAACCTCTTAGAGGAGCTTCTGGAAAGGCCTTTGTTCCTATTCCTAAGAACCGTAGAGGACTGGATGACCCTCAGAGGCAGAACCTGCAAGCAAATGTCAACAAGCTTATGAGTCAACCCCAATCAACGCAGAGCAGTGTGTCCATCGTTCTGAAATCCCCTGTATCCTCTGCTCCACCCAACTCCCAAATGATGATGACAACTTCAGCGAGCTCTCTCACCTCCACCACCTCCTCATGTCAGACTGCCCCGAGTGTAACTCCAAAGACTAGGAGGTCACGTGGCAGGTTTCGCCCGAAGAACCCAGACTTAGTCGATGACGATGTAGCTGTGAGAAAGGCGAGGTCCAAGTCCACTCCTAGAGTAGAGACACAGTCTACTGGTGTATCTCCTTCTCCTACAACAGCGGACTACCTGAAGCCAAGGGAAACATCACCACCACAATCCCACATCAGACTCCGGCCTGAGAAGGATGCTGATGTTATGCATGATGACATGGCTTATCGCTCTCTTCGTAAAGACGTGCCTGTTGAACCCGTAAAGCTTCCAACAACAGTATCAACATCAACAACGACATCTTCGGTTGAATTTCAAATAAAACAGCCAGCGACACCACCTTCGGTGTTGAAGTTTGAGAAGACGTTCAACATCCAGGCGAAACCAATGAGAGAACGTGTGCAGCAGCCTTCACCACAGGGGTCTCCAAAACAGAGGACAGTAGAGACTCAGACACAAGCTGGAGAGATGAAGAAGAAGACAATTCATGGTAGAATTCCTAGCTCAGATAAAAGTGATAGCAAGAGAAAAGGAGGAAAGTTTGGTCGAGGAGTCGCCAGGATGGTTGAAATATTCAGTTCCAGTGACGAGGAACGCGGTCGTAGATCCAGACCGCTTCACACTCGGAGTGCACCGGACCTGACACTGGAATTTGACGACGACGGCGATCTCCTGGAAGGATCTATGGACAATGGTGTAGGTTCTTGGACACTGGGTCATGCACAGACTCAAACCAAAGTTGACATGGACAGATCAAGTGACCAAGCATCGGATGTTTCCACGCCGACATCGCCCAGTTCAAAGCCTCCAGTCCATCCGCTGAAGAAACTGGCCACGAGTCCAGAGAAGACCTCAGTACCTTTAGTAGGCAGAGATGTAAGTGAGAAAAGTGATTTAGACCATTTAGATAATGCATTACATACAGGTAGGCAAGGAAAGTCAGCCGAGAGAGAAGTCCAAAGTGACAGTGCCATCATCGACAAACCAGAAAGACCGAAGAGCTTCCACGAACTCTTGGCGTCGTTTGAAACCAAATCAAACCGACACCCACAGTTCAAATCCCTGAGGAAGTGTGCATCCGCGGACTTGGTTGTGAGTGAGATGGTTGTACAGAAGATGTTCCACTCGGAACCGTACCATTCGGAGCCCAGCCTGAACGAGGAGCGGAGAGACAGAGCGCCGAGCAGAGAAGGTAGAGCTCGTCTCAAACTTCAGATGACTGTTGTAGGCTAGTCTAAGTCTCAGGGATACTAATTATGATTAGTTATTTATCCTGTCAGACAAACATGTACATTAACAGCTACTGTTCTGTAAGCTTTTGACAAACAAATGTTCCATTGATATACAGATATATCATCAATTATTATTTTTATGTGTAATTATATTTTCCAGTTGTTATAGAATTATTATTGATTGTTGTGGAGCCAATATATTTGTTTGATTTAGGAGAATCTCAGTAAAATCCCCTTGAATTCCATCATGAAAAATTACATAAGTATTTTAAATGGCTAGGAATTTTATTTTATTAGTCATAATGATGAATGCCACAGTGCGTGAGAATATATATACGCAAAATGTAAAAATACATCAAGATTTATTTCACAAAACCAGATGCTCTATTATCGGGACTGGGGGCATCAAAACATTTTCGTTATCAGTCCAATTGGATACAGGAATTTTCAGAAAGGTGAAACTGTCGACATCAAAATTGATATGAGGTTATCTGTAAGCCCTAGACGTGGGAATATGTGTTTACATGCTGTGGTGTTCATCACAAGTGGCAAGTCATGGCGACTTTAACATGAGAAACTGATGATCATATCATGTGTCAGAAACATGTGTCAGAAATGTGAAAACAATCTTAACATTTAGCTATTGCTTATACATTTTAAGCTATTTTTTTTGTATTAATGTTACCATACCTAAATAATGTATTTGATACGATAAGTGACCTGGGGCCCGTTCCACAGAACAACCATAGCGCTATGAGTCGTAACTCCTATATGTTACCATGGAGTTGCTAAGGAGTTACGACTCTTGTAGCGCTACGATTGTTATGTGGGTAGTGTTTCATGAAATTCTCTTATCCATTATATCGTCACATATTGGTGAAAGATTCCTGCTGTGACGTAAAACAGTAATTCACTAGCTCATTCACTTATCCGATATCCTAGTGCTCTCGTAAGTGGCGATCGCCATGTGTATAAGAGATTCCTACGAGAGCACTACGGTCCCATAGTACATGTATGTAAATAGAGCTTCGTGAAATGATGCCCTAGATGCTTAAATAAAATTGTTGCTGGAAATACCTATAGAGATACCCTTATTGGTCACCTAAGATGATCTGAGATTATTAAGCGTATTGATGTACTAGTATATAGTGCTTGGATTGGTTTTAATTACATCAATCACAGTATGTATATTTTACATAAGCATTTGCAATATTTTGGAAATCACATTTGATATGATCATCAGTCAGGTTTCTCTAGAGATGTTATTTTCATTGTATACATGTATGATGTACATTTTGCTGATTGTATGATGCTTCTTTCAGTGGTTGACAGCTGGAGGCTAGAAATGTCCTAACATTCTTATGGTAAATTGGATTGGTTGGATTAGGAAATTGGTGTATTTGATTGGCTGAGAGTGTTGTCAGTGGAAACCAGGCTTTCGATGTGGCAGACAACTAAACAATAGAATTGTTTTGATCTTAGAACCCAAGATACAAAGTCAATGTTGTGGCTGGTTATTTGAACTTTCCTTTGAATTTCACATGTTGGTTTTTTTTATTGGTGTGTAACTACATCTGCTTATTAACTAACTGCTTTTTTAAAGGTGTACTTTCTTCAGTTTCAGGTAAACATGTTTACTCACATTATTATTATTATTTTCTTTTAGCTTTATTAAAATTAATTACAAAGCAGATAACATTGCTACATGTATTATGAAAATTATTTAAAGTTATTTTATTGCAAGTCCTAGTTTTAGTACTGTGCTACAATAAGATCAAAAAATATAATGACAAGTTTCAAGATATGCACACAGTAACAACTATTTTGACATCCCCATAATGGTCATCACACACACATTATACATGTTAGCAATGAAGTTTCAGTAGTGTTAGTTGATTGTCAATGTTAGACTAATTAATATTTCTATGAAGTTATCCTATTATGAGAAACGACAGTACTTTTTTTAATTGCTACTGTGTCTTTCACTCATCATAGGTGCACTTTTCCCCAGAAAATATGTTGGTTGTCTTCCAAGATTGAATGATAGAAAACTACTTCCTGTAATTAGAACAGATGCATGTTCATCATGTGTTCATAGCAGAGCGGTTTTGTAGCAGAGCAATAATACGAACATGCTTTACAGAGATACGGAGACTGAGTCAAATGTTCAGGACCCAGATCGACCACAGCGCTATCGCATCTTTACAATCGATTGTAAACCTATCGTAAGTCCTTACAATCGATGATAAGATACTAAACAGATAGTTTTATGTAAAAAAAATAAATTATTGTATGGCGTGTTAAGCTTACTGGAGAAATACAAAGATTTATTTTAATGAACATTTCACTCAGTGTCTCAAATGTTTACTTGAAATAGTATTTAGATAATAATGAATGTAGAACAAATTGTGAATATTTTGTTTACTGATATTTTACAATGTCAACATTGTACTGATGTTTTTGCAGTTTTGTTTTTGTAGTGTTGTTTTGCATGCACCGAGCTTTCAACTCCCTTGCTTTTTGAACCCAGTTTACATGAAAACCTGAATGATTTGACATTTCAGGCATGACCGACAAGAGTACTGCTAAAACTCTCTGCATGTGCGAACACACATTTTGTAATTACATGTAGTCAGTTCATTTTTAGCTCACTTGGTCCTCGGACACCACTGAGCTTGTGTAAAGGCCTGCCTGTCCTTTGAGCTAAATGTACATTAAAATTTTAATAATTCATGAAGTAGAAATTTTGTAGAAATATTCTCAGCTGTTATATGTGGTGATTTGATATAAAATATTGAAAACAAGACCAAACTTTTAAAGGTTTAAAATTTGATACTAAATTTCGGCTGGTCATCTTTTGATCTTGCTCTGACCTTCAACTTCAATATTAAGCAAATTTCTTCATTGTCTACTTTGCTTACCGGTATTACAACATATTTGACATTAAACTATATAATAAATGACTTAATCATGTATGTATTTTCATTACCAAGTGAGATACAGACCAATTGGGACCATCTTTATGTTTTGTTCTAAAATAAACTTGAGAAAGACGATTAGAATATTTATATATTTTAAAGATGTTGAAAACAAAGTAACGACTAAAAAGCATGTCAAAGACCATCTCTATCTTATCATTTTGACATATTTCATTTGCTTGACAATTTTCATTTAAAGATTTTATTTTTGAGTGACTTTATGTAGACTGAGTAGTGTTTTTTCCATGCATTGACAATGTTTTTGTTCTTTTTAGGAGCTGTCGAAACCCCTGCATCTCGGAATGTCATCTGTACCGCCCAGTCTCGCATGACCTTTAAGTCAGAGGTGCTCCTCAAAGTTAATGGCATGTGCTCCCTTTGATGAATATATTCTCTCATGACATCCCCCACATGCTCACTAGCTAGCCCATATGCTCACTCACTCACTAGTGAGCCCTGCAGAAATCAACACAATGGGAAAAGTCCAATCCTCAACTTTCAAATTATTAATTCCATCGCAAATGGGTGAAAGATTCCCACAGCGATGTTAAACTCCATAATCACTCACTCACTCAAATTCTTAATTAACATACAATTTCTGAACTCAAAATTAATTCTTTCTTTGATGAATTTGAAAATTGTGTTATTTGTATCCAAGACTTATACGCTGCATTATTATTTACAATCAAAGGGAGACAAGCCTGTTATGACCTCTCCCCTGATAGTCGAAATATAATTTTAGCATACCTTTATTTACAAGTATTTTTGGTTAGTGCTTGTTTGCACAAGTTCTGATAGAGTGAACATTTAGTCGTTTCTCCAATTATTATTTCATAGTTCAGGTACTGTAACTTTGCAATTCAGCTTTTGAATTACATATTATACTACGTAGTACCTCTATTAAGTTTTTTTCTCTCTCCTTAATTAACATTATTTATAAAGAATTATTGGTGTTGTCGTTTTAAAACTTTAAATTTTATTATATTGTTGATGATGCATGGCTTATGCTGACTATACATGTATGAATTATTCAATTACTCGAAACACTTAGAGAAATCAACTTTATTGAGTACTGTTCCATCAACTGTTATCTATGCATTATTTTGTCGACATCGTGTCATCCCTTGCAGTAGATTTAGTGGACATTTTATGGTTTTGTAAAAATGGAACATGTGTAAATATCCTAAACGTATATTCCACATAAGCTATCTGGTTGTGTTGAAGTGTATGACTGTGCTAGACTGCAACCTTGTATCAACAGATAGTATCAGCCGATAGTACCAATTCATTGTTTCCACATATGGTATCAACTGATGCTACCAACTATTGATAGTATCAACTGGTAGTATCAATTATTGATAGTATCAACTGGTAGTATCAATTATTGATATTATCAACTTGTAGTATCAATTATTGATAGTATCAACTGGCATTATCAGTTGATGATAGTATCAACTGGTAGTAGCAATTATTGATGGTATCAACTGGTACTATTAATTGTTTATAGTATCAACCGATGGAAGATCATGGTATCAACTGATAGTATCATCTGATGATGTTAGTATTTGGTACCAATGTTAGGTCATCTACTTATTGTATGACAAGGCTTGTGTTTCACTGTCTGCAGACAGGAACATTTACTGTATGCACAGCAATGTATTGTTATTATCAGTATGGTGCTATATACAGGTATCAAAATTTTACATGGTTGTGGCTTTGAATAATCCTACACGAGTGCAATAATATCCATGACAAGTTTTATTCAGGATGTGCCTTGTATACTTTACATGATGTGATAAAACCTCAGCAGTTTTTGGGGTAAAAGTATGTGCCTTGGACAAAGACTTTTCACACAATACACCTGTTCTAGCTATACAGACTTTCTTGGTTCCATTGGAATGCTTCAGCTTGTTCCAGCAGGACATGGGAGTCCACTAGGACTGGCTACTAGAACATTAATGTGCTTGTGTGTACGGGATCCGCGAAGGAGCTGGGTGTGTGATATGACTGGCTGGAAGCTGGTCACGTGTAGATATATAGACCAATCATATTGTGATAACGTAGGACCATGTAATATATATTATTATTATATATAACCACGTAGACTACATAAGCTATGTTGAGTCTGAAGGCAGGAGGTGTATCTGATATACAGTGCTGATGTCCAAGCTCTGTATGTCTGTGTCATCTCTTTCTTATTTATGTTAGCGTATTTGGGTTTTCTGTGCAATACTAGCCTATTGAGTGCCTTCTTCATGACCAGAGATACTAGGACTGTGTTGGGCCACCCTGGTCTATAAGGACAGCAAGCCTTGGAGGTTGCAGAGCAAAGAGAAGCATGTGTGAAGAGAGCATGCATTCGGTTTGGGCTGTAATCTTTTCGTATTACTAAATAATCGTGTATATATACTAGTACTTAGGGATGTGTATATATATTTATATATGAGAAATATATATAGGAAATTGTGGTTAAACTATTTCAGTTTTTCCATTCACTATAATGTGGTACTGGTTCAACATGGAATCAAGTTCTGCTTAGTATTTGATGCGAATTTCATTCTTTGAAGTATCGTCTGTCTAATTACATTAGGATTTGAATCACAGGACATTGAATAATTATAAATACAATGTTATTAGTATTTCCATTTATCCATTTTATATATATAATATAGATAGATGATATACCATTGTATTATAATTATTCATAGTCTTGTGTTTGAATTGATCTATATTACAAAAAGTAATTAATCAAAATAATATTACATTTAATGATTTATGAATAGTTTATACAACACTACTTATCAGTTAACTATTGGCAGTATTCTTTTGAAATACTGAACAAGTATAATGTCCTCTTATTTTGAGATGGTATTGTTCCACCTCAGACCTGTACTTTTTCTTTTGAAATACTTCTTAAAATATATTGTTTATGGTTTACTCCATGTTTCCTATAAATTTAAGTTTAGACCAACAGAGAAATTAGGGTATAAAACACTATAAAAGTGGTGAACGCCTGCACTGTAATTTCCAGATTTGACCTTTCTATTGAAACTTCACATTATTACAGAACCTACGATACTCTATATTCAACAAATGCTTAAAGTAACAACGACAGCTAACTCCATAAATTATTATATGGATGTAATTGCATTGTGGAAACATTATCATATGTATTACAATTATAAACTGGCGTTGTGTGCTTTGTACATTGTCAAACCATCCAATACACTGTATAGATGTGTAGTACTACTGTTGTGAGCAGCCTGTATATGGTCAGTGTTGCCTGGTCTGTTGGTTAACCTTCTCCATGCTGAAGGCAACCAGAGATGCCCTAAAGAGCAGTGACTGCCTAATCCAGCAGGGAGAGGGTTAGTGGACGTAAACTCACCTGCTCTATACTATATGCCTTATCTTGTCCGTTCTGTGTTGAGCCATAGTTGGAGATCTATATAACACCATCACAGTACTAGCCAATAAAGAGATCTATTTTCACGGCACAATGCTGTTTTTTGTTTTATGAAATTCTGGAGGTCTCCTAGCTCAAGATTCATCTAGCCTTCCCTGATGACTATAAGAGATTTTGTATATGGGTAAGGTCTGGGTATCCTTCTCTTATGGTTAGCAGGGAAGGCTAGAAGAATATCGAGCTAGAGGTCCGCATACTTCAAGACAACATTCAAACCTTGGAAGTTGTTTTACAGTTTTTCTTTCAGTTAGTATGTTAGTATTTACACTGTCCTCTACCAACTTTCTTCATTCCATTTAACCATTCAGCTTGTAGAATTTCAATACTGTCAGTTAACTGTGAATTGTATGAAATTAGTGGATCGCCCCGTGAGGTAGAGGATGTATAATTAGCACGGACAGCTCATCATTTCAAAATTCACCTAGATCTATATTTTATGACGCTTCATACAATAAGAGCACATCATCGCATCAACACTGGCACAGAAATGCAAGCGACCTTAAAATCAGGAATCAGTAGAAACTGCTACCTTTATGAGAGGATCAAAGTAATACTATTGATTGGTGTTATATTTATATGACAGGAGCCGCTGAATCTTTATCCTCTGATTCTCCGTAAAATACAAAGTAATTAAATATTTTGGACGTAAACTGTAACCTATTGAAACCTACATGTATTTTATATTAATAAATTATACATTACATTATACTTAAACGGTTAGTATTATTGAGAATAGTTTTATTGGATATTACGAGGTATGGAGAGGAGAGTTGGACAGAGGGACATGGACAATTAGTACGAGTAGAGAGTTACGTGTACGCACGTAGTATTATTAAAACAGCTAGGGATACATATAATAGTATTAGGGGATTCTTTACAAAATCTGGCTTTGAATTCTTGCTAATTTACACGAGAGGGATCCATTGCAAGTTTTGGCTTTTGTTCTTGTTGCAAAAGGTAGATCGATATACATGTAGTATGATTACCACTGTATACGGGTACTGTGCAACGCACGGACAAGTAACCTCCCTTGAACGCACCCTGAGTGAATCCACACTGGACCACAGCACAACTATAACATAAAGGCACGTAAAGGTCAAGGAAGATATTAATCTTGACAAGATTCTTGTTGTCATATACAAAACAGCTGAGCATATCCGTGTATTGCAACAAACATCACTATTAGGCTAGATTTCCTGGCAGAGTATATATAGGTATGTATATTTGTCATAATTTGGTATCTGATGCCCCTGGCAATTGTTATATATCGCAATAGAAACATGCATGCATGCATGACATGATTCACTTGAGCAGTTTGTTCATTGGTGTGTGTACAGAGTCGAGCTATTAGCTGTTCGTCCACTTGAACCTGGTTTATGGCCGGGTAGTGATAATGCTTCGCTGTGTATATACGTGTATATGTTACAGTCAATGTCTATAATCAGTCAATATGTATATTGACTGAAATTTTCAGTCAATTTGTATATTGACTGTTTCACTCAGGCAATGTACATATTGAATGAAGATTTCAGTCATTATACATATTGACTGAAACATTAGACTGATTTATAGACAGATTGACTGAAATGAATTTTACTCACTAATTTAATATATCGAGTTCATCTACTGATG
>JAUTBV010148353.1:0-10829 GCA_032361325.1 Lepetodrilus fucensis | reverse complement strand
CTTGTTTGTGACAAGTACAGATTAGGAGAGGCTTGTTGGACCTCTTGTTTATGACAAGTACAGATTAGGAGAGGCTTGGTGGACCTTTTGTTTATGACAAGTACAGATTAGGAGAGGCTTGATGGGCCTCTTGTATGTGCGCAATACTGAAACTAAAACGCATTGGCGTCATTCCTCTTCTGAATCGCCGGACTGGATGCTTTCTTTAGCTGTGTGCTCAGTGTACAGGCACTTCTCTTTCAAAGAAGCATTGATTTTTTTCTTCTTTAAGAATGATTTGTTTTCTTATCTAAGTATGATGGGTTTGTCTGTGTGTGTATTTCATATACATACTCTGGTTGTCTAAGAATAATGTGTTTTCTTTCTAAGAATGTTTTTCTTTCTTTCTATATATCTTTTTAAGATTTATGATTTGTTCCTTATATAAGAAATCTATTTTTTTTCCACTAGCCAAGAATGAATTTGTTTTCTATCTAATATACTCAGTATTCCAGAATCTGCTGATGCATACATTACGACTGAATGCACGTGGATATCTTTCACGTGTTCAATTACGACGAGATTATAATAATAATAATACTTACACTGCGCCAAATCCAGCCCCTAAGGCATGCTCTAAGCGCCACATTATTATCCCCGGTCAGTGGATCAGTGTACACTCAGTTTTCCTTCTCAACTCCCTGCCAACACGGTGCCAAACAGCAACATTAATTCCATGCACGGATACACACGCATTTGGTTGGGTTGCGAACACAGTTGTACTAATTGCAATAATGTGTTTCCTCAGGTTAAGTATCCCTCGTATGTTTGGTTTCAGGAATATTAAATGCATGTCAATAACAGTGATGAAGCGACCATGTTGCCTTCCAGGGAGAGATGTCTAGAAACTCATTTCAGATCGATCTCCGACATGTCTTGGATTATGCTCACATCCGAGCACAAAGTCGACGCCATTTTCTTTTTACATCTCGACTTACGATAAAAATAATATTTTGTATATTTTACAGTAAATGTATAAAATTAAGCAATGTGTAACATTAATTCAATTTTCAGTGAATTTCGATTCACTCAGTCAATTTCTACAATGCCTGACATGGCTGTCTTTATTTGACTGGCGTGAATGAAATGAAAGATAATGAAAAAGAAGTATATGTATTCACACAGAATAATTAGTATATGTGGTTAAACATAATTGTGCAAACACCTCTAAACATGTACGTATTAGCTTCATTTTCTTTCATCAAACTCACGCCTTTCTCTCTATCACATTATAGAGAATACATGTATATTAAGTTTGTGAAAATACAAGGTTATTATGACATAGATTTGAGAGACGTCACACATACCATGTCAGCAATAACCTGATACCAGGAAGAAGATCAGATTCACTATTGATAGGAATGAAAGAATGATATTCTTGTCTCAGCTTTACATATCAATATAATGTGTTCCGTTTCTAGTTTCTAATGTCATTATACGGTATCCCAGTTGATCTTTATGAATGGACATCATATTTCCTTTCAACTCGATAGCACATTTACGTGGTGTTATTTTACATATAGTGAACTATATATGACACATCATAACTGTGGTTTGCTAGTACTAGTATATCTTGTCGCCTTCGAGAATACTAGTTATATCTGCCCAGCAATAATTCCACAACTAAAGTTTATTGCTAATTACCATCTGCTTCTTTTTACTGCAACATAAAAACGGTGGTTTTGCAATACACCACCATCTGTCTAGTAATTGGTCCACATATTATCCACCCCGAGCTTCAGCGTTCACGACTTGACTCTGTTTGAGTGCATTGACCCGCGTGTATATGTGTATATAATAGCCAGCATAAAATTCATCTGATCCAATATCGATGGTGGGTAATTGACTAAAAGTGTTATACACCGTGGCGATGTCATTGACTTTCAGGCGAAACAAATTAATTAGCTCGGTGTTCAATAGCGTATTTAGTCATACAGCTAAAATCGCTTCATGTGTATCATCTGCTGTCAGTATCACTGGTATGTGACAAAAATACCTATAGATTTACAACAGTAAGTAAATATATTAGTGATATAATCGATATACGACGTACGGACGATCAAGCAAACATTTAAATCGATAACCGCAATACTAGGAACGATATAATAGGGAATTTAGATATCCGGATTTATAAAGATTAGAAGCGGTATTTTAGGGAATTTACATAGCTGCATTTATATATATTCACTAAAATACCGCCCCCAGTTTCCGACAAGCATAGCGATAGGCATGGAATGGCTGAACAGGATTTACGCTACAGACGGCGAAATAATAATACTGTAAAATAAAGTAAATTTAGATAAGAATTTCAGGCATACCTGTTTCATTTTTGAATACACTCGTTACATTCCCAAGCAAGGAACGTCGTATTCGATGACCTACAATATTCTTTGTAGACCGTACAAGAACCTTGATATTTTCTATTGACCTTGAAATAGGAAGAGCAAAGACGTAGTGGAGGGAATTACAAACAAAAAGTAAATTACATTATGAAAAACGTCTAGGAAAAAGATTGTCTCCAACGTCTTTGACAAGGAACATGACATCTCCACAGTATGTTGTCTTCCTTAGAAATTGAAAGAAAATGAAAATTATTGGATCCATAGCATACTAGAAAGCATCCAGAAAAGTTATGTTACTGTTACGACACGCCAGTAACTAGACCTGCACTGCCACTGATGATGTATCACCTTTGTGTCTTGTTTGTATTCCATTTCTGATCGAAGAGCTACAGCATAATGACTGCTTTCCTAACCCGCTTAGGATAACACAGTTATGCATAGATCTATAATATTACATTAAGTCTAAATTGGGCCCAATTAGCTTTTTTGCCATGCATATCCGTTTGCAGAAGTATATGTATACAAAGATAATGTAGCTCGTTAGATGTTATACCTAAAGACCTAAAGACAGGGAAGACCACTCCTTCTGTCCACCTCGTGGAGTATCGTCTAACCTGCTCTCTCCGGTACTATACGTCACCCGTAGACTCTATCCCTTCCTAGAATAGCTCTCCCTGACAGTCTGTGGTACACTGTTCGTGCTATGGTTTCCCACTGGGGTTTCGGATACCGACGAGGAAATCAGGGTGCCGTCTATAGCGGTACTTTCACGGTAATCTCCAGCCCAGACCGATCTGCTGGAATCCTTGAGTATCGACAGTGCCAGTTAGCCCTGATCTTGGATTTGCCTAGCCGCGACGGCAGATCCATCTGCTCACTTTATATTCATAACTTTCTGTCCTTTTCCATGTAAAGGTGATATATCGTTCTCCGTCAAACGGGAGTCATCTGATAGAATAGCTTGACATTGTGTCACGTGAATCTAAACTGCCGGTTATTATCAATTACTATTATTTGTTTGATATTCTATCGGACTTGTACGCCGGCGTGTGGGCACTATTCATTGTTATGCAGCTAGACGGAATGGTCACGTTAGAAGTCCTTCTAATCCTGGTCTGATGAAGCACATTACAGATTCCATCCACTGAAACTGGAAGATCTTAATAGCTTTAGACTCTATATGAATGATGATAACTTTTCCAGAATGGTCTGTAAACATGCCTGTGAAAAACAGTTGAGTATCAGGCCTGCTGAGTTAGATCTGCTCAATGCACAAGCTGAAGGACGTGTCTATCAGCGGTTGCTCTGATAGAGTAGACCAGCTCTTTGATATAGGAGGCGAACTCGTGCATGAGCATATCGAGAGCTTCCAGATAAAAAGCACATACTGCCTACCGGGTGTTTAAAGAACACGTACATTTGGCCTCATCGTGCTACTTCATTGGTTGATATGATTATGGAACATCACTTGGCAGTTGACATTCACCTGGGATATAATTGGATTATACATTTACCTTTTCACAAGTGTATGGTTAGCGTGGATTAGACGGTATTCTACGTCTTTACAGACAAAGTGATGTATACTGCATTGATTTGTATGTTGAGAAGCAAAACTATCCATGTCATGATACAAATGACATAATTAATAATGTATACAAATACTAACAACAACAACAACAACAACAACAATAACATTATTAGTTCACTTAATAATATTCATATCGATGCATCGGTGCACATTAATATCATTTTGTCATCAGTAGGATTATAGGCAATGCAATAGGTTAAGCATTATTCATAGTACATCCCACTTGTTAGCCATTTCAAAATCTTATCAGGTAATTCATGACTTCTCTAAACGCTTCCATAAACTAGATCTGTCAGTTTTACAATATTTGCATTTTATATACTTGAAGTTGTCTGATATACTTTGAGTATGTCATGGGTTATCTAGTTCTATAGTTTTACGTATTGACAAGTCCTTATCAAAGACGTTTCGATTATTAATAATGCTTATCAATTTTTTTAAAGAAATATAAAAAATCATTAGCAATTGAAATAATCGGCACGAAACGTCTTTGACAAGGACTAACATAATGAAATACGGAAAACTGGAATGGAGGCACGGCGAAGGATGTCAAGTGAGGATACCTATGGTCATCATGCTAACCTGGACATATTACACCCTATTAATTATCGACTATGACCGCCACGTATTGTATTATCATTACAAATGTATCGTTTCCTTCTGTAGTGAACAACATCTCTGACCGATTTATTGTCTTTAATAAGCGGTCTAAAGATGTTCGCAAAGTTCAAAGTTTTCATCCTTTCAATATTGTTATTGTGGAATTAAGGATTAGAGCCACGATCAAGATTATTTCACTTACATCACGGCATGTAGGTTTATGGCAGGCGGGAAGCATCACCATTTGACTGCTGAAGGTTGCAGTAAACCTGCGAGCACCGACTGGTACTCACAGACCAATGATGCTAACTGTATTGTCACTGTATTGAAATCAGTTTACCCGCATTAAACTCTGGGTGTTTGTTTTCGGAATGCAAACGTTCTACCGTTGGGCTACCACTCGCTATGTCAATACTAATGATTCTGCTCGTATATATCAAGTTACGTACCTTCATGTCCATGACAATGTATGCAGCATTAGCAGTAAACTGCAAAATACGTCCCCGAGGTACTAGAGGCCTGCTCCTTTCTAGCTGTAATGTCTGTACTTTCTGTCCGACGCATGCGCAGTTACACTGTGCGGTGATGATCCTTGGTAAGTGCGCATGCGTCGGACAGAAAGTACAGAAATTACAGCTAGAAAGAAGCAGGCCCTAGTATAATTTCTAGCTCTTGAATTTCAGGGAAAAGAAGTGAAATATTATATAGTTCTTTTCTGTCAAGTCGTATCATTATATCGGGAGAGTCTGCTATAAAAGGCTACTATCAACCCATGATGCTTAGCGCTAAATGCTGATAGATTACTTATCTCGAGTTTAGAGACTGTTTGAACATGCAAATAATACATTATTATCTATTATCTCTGATAATATAGTTATTCCTTCAACATTTCACATTTACTTGAACAGTTTTTGCTGTAATATCCTCTGCGCGTGAACATTATACTGCTGTCTAGTGCTATTGACATTTTCTAAAAGAAATTAAATTTAATCTAGTTTTCAATTCATGCTTAGAAGATTCATCAAATTGGATCATGCCTATACTTTCCATGTCTCTGATACTCGATAATATTTAAAAAGAAATATATATATAATTATTTATTCATGATCCTATGTTTATTTTGATGTACTAAGTTTAGATTAATTTGAAAATATATACTTATTCTGAAGTTATCGTCCTTGAGCTTATCATTTCTTATCAGAATATGGAGCTTACTGGAGGATCAAAGACAGCCTCAGCCTGCTAACTGCTGAGATATAGTATTTCAGAATGACCTGATTCAGTTGACCTGACTTGTAATCTGTTTGAAACTGGAATTCTAGAATTCCTTCAAATACTCCAATATCCAACATATTGTGTACCTTATACGAATCTGGCATGACGGCTTCTGAAGCTATCATGATGCTTTATCAGATTGCGATAGCAAGTGTGTAAACGTCACTCATCTAATTCAACTAGCACGTCCGATATGTGGATAATCAACGAGGGCAACAGAGAACACCTGGCTTTACACCTTCAAGTGAGAGTAAATATTTAGGTGATTGACATAATCGATTAATGGTCTTCAATATGTAGGTCACGCCATTGATCATGTTGAGACGGGATGGAACTCCATTACGAAGCAAAGTTAATTTCAAGACATGCTGACTAACCAGAAAACATATTGGACGTTAGTTCTATTTGAGGGTATGTAAACATGTTGTTTTCGACAGATACGGAGATATAGATATAAAGATGTATAGAGATCCAACTAACGCACGCTGTGAACAGTTTAGTAATGGCTATCAGACTTACTCTCTGTATTTACAATCTTATCCATCCAAGTTTAATTTGCGGATGAGATAACTCACGTAACAGATGTGGGGTATCTTCAGATATATTCAGGAATAAACCTCACATGCTTGCTAAATCTCCCTATGGTCATCACCAAGTATTGGCACACGTCTGCTGATGCATTAGTCAGATGCTACACTCAGATTAACTTTGCCAGGAACGCCAATTCTACTGCGTGGTTATGGTTGAGCTATAATTGCGATATGCATCTGAATATGCAACGCACATAGTGTATTGGAGCGTTATGACTTGCACATAATGGTTTACACCATAGCGTGCATGATACAGAGTTACAGGGGGACCAGTTTCATCTTTAGCGTGGTGGGTTTTATTAGTGGTAGAGGATAAGTATTATAATTAGAAGTAGTGTGATGGAGGCGAAGTACCAGTACTGGAGTATCGTGGTAATTGATGTTAAGTATTAATACTGGAAGTACTTGTCAATAGAGGTAAAGAATCAGTACTGGTCGTTCATGTTAATGGAGGTTAAATATTAGTACCGGAAGTACTTGTCGATGGAGGTAAAGTATCAGTACTGGACGTTCCTGGTTGATATTTGTACCGATACTGAAAAGGCGGAAGTCGCACACCTGCACTAAAGCTGCGAACATCCGCAGACAACTTGAAAGTAAATCTGAAACCTCCGAGATACAGCCAAAAACTAGTTGCAAGATATCCCTGTCTGAGAGAGTACTGACAACACATGAAGGTGCAAGTAGCGCTACAGACGCAGGCAATCTGAGGATTAGACAGTGTCTTGTTGACCAATTGCTTCAGGTGTTTCGCACAGGTCTAGCATTTAAGCAATGGTAGTATATGATAGGAGCATTTCCAACAATTTCTATTTTTCTCGAGGTTTCTACACAGACAGGTAAGGTATTTAAATACTAAGTTATTTAGTCTTTCGGAGAACTATCTGTTCTTGGCATGGTAATTTTATTGTAAATCTCAGCATAGTACAGCTTATGTTAAACAATACCGTTGATATATAGAATATAGTGATTGGTTCTCATATGTACCGCGACACAAATAGGTATTAGTCTTCTGGAACCAATATGTAAGGAACCAATATGTACGTATTCTTACATCCATTCAAAATCACGTGCGTTATTTGTATTCACGAACACGTGTTTTCGGTAACTATTTTTCTGTCATTTATTTATGGACACGTGTTTATTGAGGTAGCTATACTTGGAACAAAATGCCCATATAGTTTGAAAGAACAAGGTAAAACGCCTAAATTGTAGTTGGCTCTCTACTGTGACTAATGGCAGGGAATCTATACTCGTAACGAGAATAAAGTGGTTTTGCCTGTAAGCTAATTAAGAAACACCTTGGGAAATTCCGTTCATGCTTATTCTGTGTTTTCTTGAGGGATTGAGAAGTGATATATGATGACTGGCCGTAGTTAATTTCGCGACGTGAGTCTGAATACATGGTCTGGAAGTCCCGGGGACGTTGTTTACTTGCCAACACCTCCTCCCCGTCAGCTGGCAATTGTTCCAAGTCCACGCGGAGAACACATGGCACACGATAGACACAAAGGGTGTTTGCGTAATCAAATATAGTATTCCACCAATGCAAGCTCAATAGCATGATTGATGAGCGGTGCACAACCTGCAGTGTGTTTGTCTTCTTCAGATGAAGACATGTCTACACGTGTTTCATTCATTTCTAGCTACTTTGATGTGTTATGCAAATCGGTGTATGTGTGTGTGTGTGTGAGAGAGAGAGAGAGAGAGAGAGAGAGAGAGAGAGAGAGAGATGCATGATAACCTTAGAGTATCTATAGGATTCGTTCACAGGCTGAAACTACTTCTCGTAATAACCTTAGAGCATGTTGGGAGAGCGGGCTGGTTCGAACATGCCTTAGTTCACCCCCAACAGGGAATGCGTATCCGGTGAAGATGGGATGGAATTGTAAATGTTAACCTAGCGCCTGAAGCCTTCAGCTAGGATTGTATACTCAACATTGAGCTGAAAAATACATTGAGTGTACACTGATTATCCATTGTCTGTAGAACATTTTTAACATAACGAAGTATAAATCTAAAGGTATGCTTATTGAGAATTAACATACACATTTATACATTGATGTATTAATGTTATCATGTTTTTTATTCATTGAAGCGATGCAATCTAGAAACACAAGCCTGTACAGCCATGTCGGAGCGACGTTAAACTCCACATTCACTGTACAATCATGTACAATCATGCTATTAACCTTGGACAGATTCAGCTACTGCTGCTTTAGGTTCTGTCTCACAGTACGATAAAGCGGAGTCTTTGCCGATGATTTGTAATTACAGCGTGATCAGAATCGCTAAGTTAACTCATGCATATATTATTTACATATATTGGTGATAGTACATAAGTGCTAACAGATATTTAATTGCCTCATAAAGTACAGCCACCATCCACACGGAATCAATGTAATCCCTTCATCATCGTCCGCATATCAATGATCGCTGTCCATATCACTGATATTTATGGGTCCATAGTACTGATAATTAACACATTTATTGACGTATATTATTTCTAATTGGCTTGCTTTCAATTACACTATTATATGCTGCTGTCGAATATAGTTTGATGTTCTTGAATATTTATGAAGTTGAGGTTTCAGTTGGTAATTAGCATGCTATGCCATAGATGTTAAACCGGGTGGTAGAAAGAGAGCTATGTGATAGTCCAGACTTACAGAAGATGTTCACCGCTAGTTCTGTAGAAATCGTCTTCTCTCATTGACTACACAGGGAACAATCAACTGTACATAGTCCGCAGGTCTAACGTTATTCATGATAGCTGCGGGTCCGTATTTACTTCTGTATAAATCTGTATGTATACAGTTTCCAATAATGCAACCATTCTATCCATTATTAAACGTTATCTATGGGCACACGAGCAACTCGTGAAAATCAATGTCTTTATTGAAAATACTACTGAAGTAGAGTTTATATTTCAATTCGTTGTTTTTATACATTCAGCAGTTGTTTGTTCTAAACACTATTGCAGTAGTCTTTTCAACAATGAGATTTCCATAATACAAGTGCACAGGCCTGCGTTTCATGAAAGGTGTGTGTATTTAAGCCGGACATAAATCAGAACGTAAAGCACGGAAGTACATGCAACTTCATGCTTTATGTCCTAGTTTATGTCCGACGTAAATACACACCCCTTTCGTGAAACGCAGGTCTGATGATGTATTCCAGCACTATTATTCTCACATACTGCTAGATATTTCGGGGTATAATTAAATTGAGGATGTGTGAATCTGCAATGAGTAATCATTCTAATTCTGACATGTTCTGTTGATTGTAATGTTTTAATATGACTGTTTCAGCTGAAGTCCACTCTACCCTGATGACAGAATGAACGAGGAGGCGGGGTGCACAGACGACCATGTCAGTCTGGACGGGGTGAACGCCTCCTACCTCTACCTACGTCTTCACGAGGTCAACATGGCGGCCATGACACACCGGGTCCTCCGCGAGAACGGAAGTATGCTCACCGGAAACGGATCTCTGACCCAGCTGCTTACAACCGCAGCGACTCCTCCTACCTTCAACGACGTTAGCATGACCAAAACGATCGTGTTCGGAGCCATGTTCGTCATATCATTTGTGGGAAACGTAGCTACGCTGATTCAAATGTACCGGATGCGGAGGCGGAAGTCCACCATCAACACGTTGATAGTGAACCTGGCCATAGCGGACCTCATTGTGACGTTCTTCTGTATCGCCGGCGAGGCTGTGTGGGCGGCCACGGTGCAGTGGTATGCAGGCAATGTGATGTGCAAGGTTGTCAAATACATGCAGGTGCTTGGTCTCTATCTGTCCACGTACATCACTGTGGCTATTAGTCTGGACCGGTGTGTGGCCATTCTGGACCCTATGAGGAGGAATGGCGCCACGCTCAGAGTGCGGATCATGATTCTACTGGCCTGGTCATTCAGTGCCTTATTTAGTGTACCTCAGGTGAGATAGCGCTCATATTTAGCAGTATTACCTAATTATACAGCGCTGGTGGTGTATTAGAGTTTTGGAAAGATATCACCTGTAGTTCAGAGACTAATTGCGTTTAGCCCCAAGATATGGATATCAATTCTCCCCGAGTTCATAACTGGGTTTATCCCCGGTGAGGAATAACACTTGCATGTATAGATAAGTGCATAAATGTTACTAATGAGCAATTCAATTGGGTTAAGGCTGCGTCCATGCGATGATAAGAACTAAAAGACTGGTAAGTGCATCAGATGTACATTTTATTTAGAAATTGTTGGCACACATTTGAAAAGATGAAACATGCTACATAACAAATTTCCATCGTGGATATAGAGGATCTAACATAAGTGGTCATTCAATACTGAATTTATTAAACGAGTTGGTGAAACTGATATTGTGCGAGGCTTTGCCGAGCACAATATC
>JAUTBV010148342.1:0-10829 GCA_032361325.1 Lepetodrilus fucensis | reverse complement strand
GATCCGATGAATAAGAGTGAAACAGAATTGATAATAATATAAAACAATTATACTAAACTTTGTCCGATCCGATGAATAAGAGTGAAACAGAATTGATAATAATATAAAACAATTATACTAAACGAAGATCCGAGTCTTCAAAGGTACATGTGTAATTCCGCTCTAGTTCCCCATTGCTTCTACCTATGCCATGCAATGGTAGCACTCGAGTGCCAGGCTGGTGTGACCCTATCTGACTTTACCACTTCCCCAATGCATAGTTTCATTAGTGTGACGATGACCAGATTCTTCACTATTCTGTACACTGTAAACACAGGGTATTAACACGGAAATTTGGGTAAAATTATAATTATCTTTTTACATTTAATTGCCCCACGAAACAATTAATATGATGAACTGCATTATTCTATGTCTGTAACATACTGGTTCTTACGGCATAAACAGATATTCAGTTTCACCCATCGCTGAGAAGTAAATATAGTTATTACCTGATTGCACGTTATGAATACAGTCAATCAACGGTATACTGTTAATTGCAAAATTCTGATATGATGGCTTGTCTGTTATAAAAGATAGCCATAAACAGCAAGTTTTGCACTTCAAAGTGTTCTGCAGCTCAAGAATTAATGTATGGCTTTTATAGCATTGTAATAACACAATTCCTTGATACAATTTCAATAACTTAAATAATGGTATTGAAAGGAATTCCAAAATATTTATACACAAACATAGTATTAATGTACAAACATGAAACACTTCCTTCTTCAAATCTGATTCGCTAATATCTATTGATATTAATTAGAAACTTCCATTCCTTATTCAACTACCATCAGATTGTGGAATGGTCTACCATGACAATAGCATGTATGTCTGTCTTATTGCAAGTCCCTATTTAGTTCTGTTCATAAGTTGTGGTGTACAGACAATTGCAGAATTTCTGCTTTTGAATTTATGGAAACAGGGTTTGGTCTATTCCCCGGACCCGGACTTGTTGTCTATTCCCCGGACACGGAACCAGTTCCTGGCAATCTGATTGGCTTACGTGGTTATGGTTAGCAACACATTATTCATATTTTGGGTCACGTGAGCCAATCAGATTGCCGGGAATTGGGTCTGGGTCCTGTCCGTGAATAGATCTCACCTGGAAACAAGACTTGCGTACTGCTACAGACTGGTACTGCTACAGACTGGTACTGCTACAGACTGGTACTGCTACAGACTGGTACTGCTACAGACTGGTACTGATACAGACGTATTAAAATTCAATTGAATTTCTTTAACTCCCGTCTCCATTGGCTAAATTGTGTTAATATATTTATATCGTAATAAATTGTGCATTGTGTTTTGTAAAATGTATGAAAAACGTTTATTAAAAAGTCTGTGAATTGAAAATTGCATATTCTGATTTCAAAAGCAATGAAGGTACGCGTACTATGGATGATGCTAGTTGACTATAGATTCTTGTAGACAGTTTTATCAGCAAAGTATATACGACTCAAATCGTGCGCTTATGTACATTCATGCAGCTTGTTTATGTATCCTAGTCACTCGTTTTCTACCACACGCATATCATGCCGTGAGATAATAAATGAATGCCCAGATAAAAACAAAAAGAAACTTCAATTGACATCAGGGAATTGTTAGCAATTTTATTTGTTTCACTACAATTGCAATCAAAGGAGTGCTGGACATTTATTTTCTAGCTCCAAAGGTTTACGACAGTGGTACACGGCTTTCGAGCCGGCGTTTGGCAGTTGCCTGGCAACGATGGATCCGAGCAGACACGGAAACTTAGCCATGTCAGCGAGGATGTGCTCTATCAGAAGCAATGAATTGATCGTATACCGTCTGCCTGTCATTACGTTATCTGTATGACGGCTTCATATCAGTAATTGATATGCTGTGATACAGATCCGTAAAGTGGAGCAAGCAAGGGATAACGGGAGTGAAAATGGAGCAAAACTTCTGTGAAACCCATTTCATTATTGGACAGTTTATGTAATTGTTTTGTCTCTGTTTGTATTTAATGAAATTACTCAATATTGTTAAAGCGTATTCCCTATATGTTGACCTGTTCATTATTGATGGAGATGACCAAAGGTGTACCGTTACAAAGAACATGTTGTTATTAATCATGATAATGCACGATATTAACTGTGATGGTGGGTTCAACATTAAGTATCTTTCTGGATAGCTGACAGTGTTGAAATTACTTTCGTCGAATAACATCAGCCGGGATCAACCCCAGCTTTCAGACGGTCATGCTGCATGCTGCCATTATTTTAAGGGCGTATTTTAACATAAGAAATAAGATAATGGCAACTTTAACTTAATAAACGTAACACCAATTAGAACTATACAGTTTATATTAACACCGTAGGCATTGTCAAAGACAATCCAACAGTTTATCAGTAGAATCGCTTGTTTTTGTTTGTTTTGTTTTACTTCTAACGTCCTTTCCCGCATAGGTCCATTCACGTTTTGCTAAGTTTGCGTGGCAGGAATTAATGGAAAATGTTACTGCAAACTGGTAAAACCAAGAAAGTCAGAAGACATAAGTGAAATCTGAGAGTAAACACCTAAATAAAGTATGTCAACGTATTGCTAGTATCAGTTAATTGATCAACGGTATCAAAGTGTGGAAAACACATCTAGACGGAATACATCTCCTTCAATAACAATGTTGTTTTAACCACAGCACTGCGATGACAATGAGTAGTTCCCATTAATAAGATGAAACAGAAGTCTGTATACTTTAACTACACGTATTCAAGTGAAGTGTCGACATTAATTACTCTATGCACAAGAACGGCTCGTCTAGTTAAAAAACATACTCAACGCTGGAAGGCATGGCTTAATATGTCAGCGTCAATATGCATATATATATATACACCGCATACAATAAAGCGTTCAATGCTGGAGGGATGTCTTCGATTTAGATTTTTATAGAAATTGCAGCGAAATAAGATGCAGCGTAGACATGCACAGAGATATCTGTAATAGTAGAGGTATGTATTCGCCGGCTAGTTGTTTTATTTATTGGGACATTGTTTCCTCTTGGTGTATTGTTAATATCACGGAAATGCAACTGAACGCGAGATCTTCATCCTCCGAAACAAATTGCAGTTGATTACTTAACATAAGCTGTGTGTTTCTCTCTAATTTTCTTTTTAAAATTGGGGTTTAGAGTAGCTTTCAAGATCGTTTTAACTTATATCACAACTTGCTCTCTATCTAGATGTTTCACCATATAAAACCCATGTATAGACTATTACATTTTATAGATCCCGCACAGGCGGGGCTGAATACGTTGGAGCGGAAGTACACCGGGGATTTGTCAATATGTCACCGGTTGCGGATTAATAAAAACCTTGCTTAGCATATTTTATTACTACTAATCCAGTGACTCACGTATGCACACTATGTAAGACTCAGAGGTAGCCTATGGCCAACTCGCTCATACAAAGGTAGCTGTTAAATATGACATGGATGCAACGTAATACTACATAACATGTATAGGCCGACTTGTGATATTCACACATAGATGTATATCTATCTATATGTATACTACATTTTACTGTAGTATGCATGAACGGGCAAGTTATATACATGAACAGCGGGAAGACACTTAACTTGCTGTATGTTCTTTTGAAATATGACACGCTTGAAACGGTCACTGACCTAAAGTTATATTCGTAAGAGAGGAAAGTAAAAACATATAAAATTGATGAAAATGCTGCTGCTGTTTAATGATTTGACATTTGCTTCCGACTGTGTCAGTGATTACGTTTCGAGATTAAACGAAACCACTTTTAATTATTTACACTAGTAATACATTTGATATTCCCACATAGCTGTCGATAATAATAAAATCATGCTAATGCCGCACACATACTCACTGTACAAGTATAGGACTAGAAACAAAGTCGCAAACATGATAGTGTAAGTATCTGTTACGATGATGCATTGTCTAGTCGACTTTCCTGGGTTATAAACCTCTCATAATGCATCAAGTCAAAATGTGAAGTTAACCACCACGCTCAGATTAACCACGCGTATTTGCCCTTAGGTCAAATGAAAACCCCGGGTACACAAATTGCAATTTCAAGGCGATAATGATAGAAATATACCACGTTTCTTCATAGCGTAACTTGAAGTCCGGACGTAACCCCCTATTGAAATACCGTGTCACCTTTGACCTAGAAACGAGACTTCACAGTGGGGCCCCTTCTTATTGGCGTAGACACGTGACTGACAGGTTGAAATGTACATTGTGTGATCTGCAAACATGGTCGACGGAGTAAACAGTTATGAGGGTCCTGTTTTCCAGGTAGCGTCTTGACGGAGAGTGACGGACAACAACTCTGGATACCTGCAACAGCGTGCACATGAGTCCACGCATCTGTGTGTCCGTCCACGATGCAGCGATGTCGGCGGGGATGGCGAGGATACCTGTACGGCTTTCTGACCCTGCTACTGTCGTCTGCTACCATTGTCGGTAAGGATACACCTGCGCTTAGAAAACTTAGCCTGTCAGAGCCATCTTTATGATAAAGACTGGGACGCTTGAGTTTCCGTCGATATTATTTGTATTAGTGTATGTTATTTTAAAGGTATTTGAGAGGAATGTATTATCATGAACAGCCAATATTCTGTTGCATTAAGCCATACCTCATATAGATCTCTTATGGTCGATACATAAGTACCAGCTGCCTGCGTTGCTATTATTATGGATGGTGACATAGACAGCGTCCTATAATCAGCCCTAGTTAGATAGCATGAGTCGTGTTTGCTCATACTCGTGAATGGGTTAAAGCTATGACATGTTTCACTACAAATATTGGGTCTTTGTTGTACACACGCTAACTATTAATACTCATCTCACAGCCAGTTCATTGTCTCGGCATGTGATTCACGTGTAATATTGATTCCTGGAACCGCCAATTACGTGTTCCTAGTAAGAGTATTAAGACTTTATGAAATGAATAGGATGATTTTTGTTACAAGTCACAGGTCACAATAACCTAGACTGTCCTATGCAGCTATAGACAGTATAGTAACAGCCATAATACTACAAGATATAGTACTAGATTTAGTGACAGTGTAGTAATATCCATACTACTACCAGATCTAGTAATAACAGAATAGTAACATCCATACTACTACCAGATATAGTTACTGTTACTATACTGTCTATTAGTAGTATTAGTATTGGTATTAGTAGTAGTATGGATGTTACTATTCTGTCACTAGTACTAGATCTGGTAGTAGTATGGATGTTACTATACTGTCACTATAGTACTAGATCTTACTATAGTATGACTGACTGTTACTATACTGTCACTAATACCCGGTACTAGATCTTGTAGTATCGTGGCTGTTACTATACTGTCACTAGTACTTGATATGTTAGTAGTATGGATGTTACTATACTGTCTACTAGTACTAGATATTGTACTAGTATGACTGCTACTATATAGTATACTGTCACTTTAGTACTAGATATTGTATAGTATGGCTAGCCCGCTAGCCCAGGCCATTTCCCCCATTGCCTACAGGTATCCTAATGGCTAGTAGATATTGGTAGATGATTGTTATTTGTATCACTATTCGGGCTAATAAGTTCTAAAGGCAAGTTTCCATCCCTGCATCTAGAAATCCATCCTCGAAAACAAAGGCTATTATGACTACACTAACCTCCGTCAAATATTTGACGGAGGTTAGTGTAGTCATAATCGCCTGTGTTTTCGAGGATGCTAGAACTCTAGAAAGTATATTATTGGTACTGAGACAACTTTCTATAAGGTATACTTCATGCCTACTTATGCCTACTTGTACCTACTTACATATGATCGTGTATCCCCCATTGTGTTCACTGGTATGATACAACAGTACTTCACAAGTATAGCACTTTCAAGCACTTTATGAAATATTGGGCATATGCTACCAGTATACTTGAGGTACGCGTGAAGACCCTTCAGTACTCATGACACATCCGTCCTGTATATTAGTACACTGTAGTTGAGCTAATTGGAAGTCTGCCACAGCATTCTACTGTCTACTTCCGTTCAGATCCATAACCGAGTAACATTGGTCGTCTGTTCTCACACATTCCTGATTGATCTGACCAATATTTGTTAATAAGCAGGAAACAAGGGCCATTTTTGATTGATGCAATTTTGAATATCTACAATTTGATATTGCATTTGCTAAAACTGGCTGTAAATTAGTAGACGAGTGTTAATTATCTCTGGATAATGTCTGATCGGACATTGGTACTGGCTTCATGATAGAAGACACATGTCCGAGTTCCATAGTATCCTTTCATAGAGGTGTGATTTCAACAGCTGTCCAGCGAATCAATACGGTAGAAGTTCTTTGATGTTTACTGACAACTCATTTATATCGACAGAATTAATCCCTTGATTGTCGATAGTTGATCCTTAAATATGTCAGATTGCACAGCACACACTCTTTGTAATGTTACCTTTTGAGAGTTGTACATGTCAATGTCCTTAACATTCTTGGTAACAGTGGACGAAAATGATATTTTAATGACAAATCCAAGTATGCCAAGACAAATCAGTTGAACGAGATGGTATATTATATCATTAACTGATATAATATAATTCTTTTGGCCCAGGAATGTTGGTCATATCAATGATATCATGATGATGTTACGATCTGATGCTTGCAATGTCCAATGCTCTTACTAGTCTTATAAGAGTAACATGGACTGATATCTCACTCTTGTGATATTTCGCTCTCTATTGGAGTGACATGAACGACGAATACCTGGTATATCTATCTCTTGGATTACTAAATAAAATATCAGTTTCTGGGCCCTACTGTTAGGATTGTTCCATGAATTATATCGTAGATTAATTTATACAGCAACATATGTCACTGGGACTAAAATAAGTACATGCATTAAACATAGCACATAGCATAGAGTTAACATGTGTGCAGCCAACCAACATATCATTAGGATAGAATGTCAACACATTGCAAGTCAGTACAACTCTAACTGCATTGTACCCGGGTTTGGCCCTAGTACTGAGTATACACTGTTACATACTCTTAACAACGTTAAAGCGACATTACATTGTATTATTTTGACTAGACTATTGTATTAACACGCCCGTTCAACATGCCAATAGCAACTGCTGTCGCAATGCTTCGTGGCTGTTACCGATAACCACTGTCGACCAGATATTGAAGTTTTAGTGCATTCAATGAAAGGAGACGTTCTTATGGGTTGAAATCTAATGCAACATGACATTTGACCATTTATTTATAGCCAAGGTAGAATCTAGATTGCTTTAACAACAGAATACAGCCCTATATGTAGGGTTTTAATCTATTAGCTTCGTTTTGCTTTAACAACCGAATACAGCCCAATATGTGTATTATTTGTAAAACACTACCTTCGTTTATTAGAAGAAAAGGTAATTTAAATACTTTTGATAAAATGCAGTTGTATTCTATGATAGTAGGATATCAATTTCCAATCCGCTAAGTGTTATTGTATCTAAATTCTAATGCAATTAATCATTTCTGATATCTTAATACACATACTGTTGTAGCACAAGTTGTATTTAAAAACAAACACGGATGTACTTTTCACCATCATGGATTATTCAATTATAATGTATAGAAATATAATGGCAGAACTTGAGTGCAATTCAACTGAAGTAATACCAGTATATGGTTACCTTTACATGCTACATGTAGGTCTATTTGTCTGAACACTGTGGATTGTGGAGATAACAAAACTCTTTGATCGATTTTGAGGAATATTTTATTAACTGTTATCAGCTGTTTGAAGGTAAAGGTTAGTAGACTGTATACATACAGAAGAAACCCCATATATCACTGGACTTGTTTAACTCTACTTGGGAAAACTGGCTTTGTAATGCAACTATCTTGCTTAAAATGTTCTACTTACGATGCAGACATACATATACTGTATAGTTGTTATATAGTCTCACCTGAACAGTAACAATTGCAATTTACCAAAGGTACAAATATTTAATATTTCAAGTTGAAAAGTATGGTGAAATAATATACCAGTATACATACATAAATCGTGAACATTGTGCGTATATATTTCCCAAATTCTATACAACATTTTATCTTTTATTTATAATATTCTAAAATGTACAACAATGTTCTGACGCTCTCCTTTGCTATTTCAAGGCATTGCAGAACATCAGATCCAGTTAAATTATTAATGTGTTAACCACAGGAGAAAACAGCGTAACGTTTCATTTTCAAAATGTTTTATTTTTTTTATTTGGAAATCAAGTTAGCACTCCAGAAATTAATACAGCATAAAACATATGCCACATTTCATATAATCCATGAGTGTTTACATTTTCTAAAAACCGGACTTGGTTTCTATGGTTCAGTAGAACTACGTGGAGTGTTACGACGTCCACAGTGCTATGATATTCCTATGGAGTATGACCTTGTCATCTCTATAATATACTGCAACAATTCACATACAGAACTATTCTAATCATAACTATTTGATCGTGATCACGGCGATAGTGACCAAAAAAACTACTTGCCAATAATCAGGAAAACGTTTAACTCAACATAATTGTGTGTGACTTCGGTTCACAGTATTATTTCATGCGACACGGTCCCCCGCTGAGAATTTCAATACTTGTATCGCAATAGACTTATAAATAACCGCAACTCAATTTCCTGGCAGTCTCAGTGAGGATTAGATAAGGTCGGGGAACAAGCTCAGGGGAACCCTGTGCAAGAATGCTTGATCCCCTAGGACTGAATCAAGGATACTATAGTATCAATTTGTGTGCTTCCCCTATCAGCTGACTGCGGTTATATTATCTCCTATCCTGGCTATCGAGGTCATCCAATTATATTTGATGTTAACATATGGATTTTCACATGTGTCCCTACCATTGTTACCCTCGGTAACCGGTGAAGTCAACCGGTGAATGGCAAATTGGACGCTTTCATTTGGTTCCATTAAATCATGGGAAAGTGTCTGCATGCCATGTGAACACGTAATGTACGTGACAATTGCTGTGTTGCTAGTTTTATAGCATTTGCCTGCATTCGTCCTGTGGTTATCATGAAACTTATTGAGACAGATTCTGATACTGTTGATAACTCCGTGAAATATTACCATTCATCCAAGTGCCATAAATGTATAAATTATATAGTAATAAATTCAGCGTTGCTCGGAGTATATACTAATTATAATATACTTTAGGACGTATATGTTTGTACATAGCGATAATTTATTTCAATATATGACGATGCTACCTTTTGACTCATACACACACACACACATACACCCCCACACACAACCCCCGCCCCCGCCCCCCGCCCCCACACGCACACAGACACACACACACACACTCACACATTATATTAGTTGTATCATAAAATGTGCAGGAAGAAGGCTAAATGGCATTGTAACCATCTGGTAACATTTCAGGAACAATTTCTTTGACTTAAAAATTCTTTCAAAAATTGTTAATGAAGCCTTGCTTCCCTAAATAGTCGTACCCGCATGTCCCGGCGTAACTCGGAGTCCATAATGTACACACCAATTTACACCCCAACTCCATTACGACCCTTTCTGAAGAGCAGACCAGATCAAGGGTCTTCCCGTAGGCGGACATTGTGTTGCCTCTGCTACTGTGGCTAATGCTATACTAACAAATAGTTCTTCACGTTCCAGGCAGCTCCTATCAACTCAGCATCCCGTCCACGTACATCGCCTTCTCCGGCGACCTGGAGATCGGCTACAACATCCCGAAGAACGTGTCCATCGTCAACGCCTTCGTGGCGCTCCTGTACACAGAGGCTGGCCAGAGAGACCACGAGATCACCGCACTGCACATCCAGCCGGGCCGGAACACCGGGAAGCTCATCGTTTCCTGCGGCGTACTGGAATACGCAGGGACATATCTCGTGAAAATGTACATGTTCGTGAACAGTCCGCTGCTCACTCAGACCTCTTTCGCCGTGGTGTGGCCTCACATCGAGCTCACACTCCCAGGACATATATTCGCTCTGACTGCCAACGTCAACCTCCAGATTAGATCCCAGGCAACGTGCGAACCTAAACTGCATCGAGAAACCTTTTACGTGGAGATGTATTTTGTGAGAAGACTCTCAGATCCGGAAAAGTTCCCCATTTCCAGTTCTAGACTCGTTAGACGTGTGAATTATACGGATATCTCGAAAGGGACGCAATATATTTCCTTTGAGTGCAGCCAGTTTGATCTGGACGGATACCACCAGGCGGCGCTCCTCTCCAGTTTGAACTCAGGGTCAGTCGTGAAAAAGAGTTCCATACTTACTGTGACTTGGAGTAAGACTTACGGAGTGGACATTCGCTCGGATAGTATTTTCCCGTGTAAAAGTGCAATACGTATTTTCTATACCCAACCATCTTGTGCCAAAACTGATAAACAATTCCAGGACAGAATCCGTCTTTATCAACTCAGGACAACTGCCAACGGTTCATTAGCAGCTCCACTGAGGCAGAGGTATGTCATAGAAAAATATGCAGACCCAAACAGCTATTCCTTCGACCTTCAGTGTTCCTTCTTCAACAAGACTGCTGCTGGATTCTGCTTCAAGTACGTCAGCACCTCCAGGTCGGGCCCTGTCCAACTTCAGAAGCAGAAATGTTTGGCTGCTCATCCAGATTCAGGTAATGTGGTCATTAAGAATGTTCAAATATTTCTATCTTAATAGTGTTAATACTTTAAAGGCATAATATCACAGATATTTATGGTTGTTTTGGACTAGTTCTTAGCTATAACTGCAAAGTACATTCA
>JAUTBV010148331.1:0-10829 GCA_032361325.1 Lepetodrilus fucensis | reverse complement strand
AGTACAAACATGATTGTATGTATGTCAAGTGAATGTATTTTGCAGTTATAGCTAAGAACTAGTCCAAAACAACCATACATATATGTGATAGTATTCCTTTAATCAATCAAGTATTTCATATTAATAAAATAATGAAATATGTGCATGCTCTTCCAGTATGTCATTACTCAGCGAGTATAATAATAGTGTGTCTACTACACACACTCAAATCATTTCTGACATTAATGATTTTCGTAATATTAGTACGGTATCATCACAGAAATAAATCTCAATATGAGACTGACTGTCTCAGAACAGTGGATTAGTCTGGTCCAGTTTCCAATGCCCCTGTTTATAGTTTGATCACTGTCTTGTCACATATGCCCAGGGGGTACCAGGGGATAATAAGTACACGACGTTATACGTAGACCCTACGGCATGTGTATGTCAACCAGATGTTTACAGGCAAGGTGCATAAGTAGAAATTATTTTCGAAATGACTAATAGGTCGCTCATGGAAGGTCACCAATCTATGCGAGGGATCTATTCTGGTCAGTCCATAAATGGAGGAATCTCTCTCTATTCACAATCTCCTTCCTGTCAACATATTAGATACTACAACACGCCCGACCTCTGCATAATGGGCACGATCTGTTGTGATAATAATAGCCCGTCATATGTCACGAAATTTGATTTAGACATTTTGTGTTTTCGTCTATTTATATTTTCCATTAAGAATCAACGTAAGGTTATCACGAGCGTATCATTTCAGTCAACAGATACATAGGCGAGTGGTAGAACGTTTGCACTTCGGAGTCCAAGGCTCCTGGTTCAAAGCATGGCCCCTCTGGAGCCCGGGATTACTGGTAATGGAAGTTACCTTTCCGCTGCGATATTAATAGGATGCACTCTATACTGTGGCAATGCAGTTGTCGTCCTTGGTCTGTCAGTACCAGCCGGTGCACCCGGGTTTACTTCAATCTTCACCGCTACGGATGTTGCGGATTTACTGCTACATTCAATGCTACGGATGTTGCGGCTTTCCTCCTGCCCTAGGCGGACAAGCCGTAATATAAGTTAAATAATTTTGAATGGCTCTAATCCCCAATATAGAAGAACATAAAGTAAAATAAAATAAAACCAACATGTATTACTTTTAATATACTCTACATCATATACTAGATATATTAGATTTGTTGCCGCTGTTTGCATTCATTCATTCATTCATGCTGAAACTGCAATACCAGTGTACGGCACATCACATTGGTATGACAATAAGCTTACTGCGTGTAATATGTTTCAACAATAGTCAATCACTACTATATACATGTATACATACACACGGCTGCATATCCAACTACTTCGAAAACAAGAATCCTCGAATACCTACTACCTGTGTGTGTCTCCAACCTCGAAATTGTTGCTCCTCGATTATTTACCTATCCGGCATTCCTCGCGAACAGGTGTGTCTCATAATAACCATTGCATTATCCGCATGCGTTTTACACTACAGTAGGATATCCTGAATCACATCGAACACAAATAATCCATTAGCTTAAATTATTATATTTAGTATTCAATCAAGTTTTGGTTGCGAGGTTTGAGCATGTTTACAACTTAATCCAAGAGAATATGATCGCATCACACAATTTACAATCATAAACGTCAAGTATAAAATAAAATTACCATAAACTTTCGTACTATTGGTTGTAAAATTAGGTCGAAACTACAATGGCTCAATAAAGTTATATGTTATTATAAAAACTCCGCTAATAAAATTGCAAGCGTTTCCTTAGAGCTTTGATATGCAGTAATATATTAACTGTGGCCATAGGAAATACTACAGTCTATAGTCAAAGATACACGAACATTTATATTCCCGACAATATTATATTTACACTGTACATAGAATGCATTGGCTGATCTGTTGCACTGTACACCGTCGACTATCAATTACATCGTATAATTATTGTAGGTGATCATTTACACCTTGTATTGTAGATGATCAGTTACGCCATAATTTATTATATCGTAGACGATATTTTACACCGTATATGGTAGAGGTCAAACATGCTGTGATGACGGGTGCGTATGTGCAGTATGAATGATCGCTTTACGAAATTATTGCTTTACGACTGTATGTCGAGACTCTAAAGACATACTATCACAGTTGCTAGACCTGTATAATGGACAAACAAATTTCGATCTGAGGCTAACTACGCTTGATTGATCCACCCAAACGTTGTTATTTACTGATGTACTTAGTCCCCAGTACACGATAATTATCAAAATATTTTTGAATAAAGGGAACGTTCCACTATTTATCTTGTCTTTGATGCGTCAACTCATTTATGAAGGAATCTGCGAGCGAACATTAGAGTTATGTCCCTCTTGCATGATATATAATGAAGCAAACACATACGGACCATAATAATTGAGATTGTCTATCTTGCGGTTGCAGTGGGGATTTGTCAACTACACAGCGGTGGAAAGCTTTCTGGAAGTACAAACATGATTTTATGTATATCAGGCGAATGTACTTTGCAGATATAGCTAAGGACTAAACAACCATAACAACCATAAATATATGTGATATTGTGCCTCTAAAGTAATGGTTGTTGTGTTGCATGCATTGCAATACACGGTACAGACGTTTTTGATATTACTTGTATTATGAATCCATATTAAATACTAGTGTTTTTCTCCTGTTTATCCAGATTCTCATGGTGTATTTATAATTATGCCATCTAATTTTGGCTATATGACCTGTGGTTCAAATTAACTTTGTTTCGGCTACAGAAGGAAAACATCCGAATAACAACACCCAGAAAAACAACGCGTCATTTCACCTATTGGGTAAGAATGTACGCGTGTAAAATTAGAAATATATTGAGAAATAGCCATCATTACAGAATGGGAATCCAATACACACGTCACAGATTCATTCATAACTACCATGTAAACACGAGTGTGTGACCTTACCTCCAGTAATGACCAGTAATTGTACCTATATCGAGAAGCTGCTCCGCGGACTTCACGATTTCCCGGTACTCTACAACGATACATGTTGTTAGGATGTTGAATCAAGTTCTTAGTCGAGTCTATTTCCATCCATTGAACGCAAGCGATGACGACCAAATTGACGTCCAAAGGTTTCACCATGTCCTGATAGTCTGCGGTTAATATTTACAATAGCCGGTCGCCTTTATGACGACTTTAGTAACATTGGTACCGATGGAATGAAGCAATTAGTGAGCGGATGTTTCCTTATTGAGTTTACATGTTCATGAACAGCATAGGGTATCGTTTCTTGAAGCTCTGTTATCCACTATGAGACCTTAGAGCTCTCGTAGGCGCACGATTCCCATGTATAAGAGATCGCTACGAGAGTGCTTATGGTCTCCTAGTAGATATGAGAGCTTCGAGAAACGATACGCTGATCCAGTTAGTTCTGGCTTGTCATTGAGCATTCTCCTTGCATATACTTATAACAGCACGTTTTTTTAATTGTCAAGTTTATTATGTGAGAACTATGTATTGTAAAATATTGTTGATGCTCAGATTCAGTCAATACATGCATAAATATAATCGTTATTTGATCTCTAAAACATTGCCACATAATCTAAGTTCAGTTCCATGTATGGTAAGAATACAAATGCATGCAGGGTTTATAAGGTCATACAATAAATGTTGAATAAAGTATTATATTCGTGTCCTTATATTCAATAGTCCCAGGTAGGGGCTATGCATATTAGGCCACAGTCACTGTATTGTTGGAGAAAATCAGACCATATTTGAATATCAACCAGCTATTGATAGGATATGATCATATTAGTTTTCATATTTAAATAATCAACCCACTTCTGGACAGTGTGGAATTGTTGGAAACGTAAACGTAATAAATGGTAAACTATAACTACTGCTAAGTTATCTTACAGATCCACATTTGTCCGGTTCATGACGGAAACTAATTGCGGTTAAATTTGACTGAGGTTCCGTCGAGAATTGTACCAGAGACAAAACAATGCAAATGTGATAATTGTCCTACGCTGCCGTTGAAATCAAGTCGGACATAAGTGAGACAACATGGCGAATGTTTGGCTTGTCCGTTCTGTTCTGTACTGAGTAATCTATTCACCTCAGGTCTCGCTGTCTCTGGCAGCTTTCTGCTTACATATTTTAAGGTTCTCCTAGCCTTATATCCAACATTAGTAATGGTGAAACTCAGATAAGTATGGTTAGGCTTAAGCATAAGCACTTGAAGCAGGTCATTATATTTTATTTTAATAAATTCTTGAAAAATAAATAATCTAATTTTTCAAAAATACGTTGTTGTTAGATCTGTACTATACTGCGGTAGTGATAATATGTTGCGATACAAATTAATATAGTCTGGACGACATACCGTAATGCACTATAATACAAGGGAATATTCATTCGCGAGATGTTATTTTCGTGGTACCATGACGACCTCCAACTTAGTAGCGATATTATTTCAAAATATAGACACCCATCGCCGACATACTAATTAGATACCTTTTGATGCTGAAATAAGTTCGAAGTTTAGCAGGCACAATGGCCGCGTTTCGAGGATGATGCCGACTAAGAAAAGCTTGTTTCACGAACGCACCTCAGGTAGAAATGTTAAACAGGAAATGCTGGCCAAGGAAGGCTGGCTCGGATCTGTAGGTAAATGTCAGTAGTAGAAGACAGCATCAGGGCCCGCCTGTACAACACTGCTTCTTAACTCTAATGTAATCAGACACTTGAAACAGGTCATTATTTTGTTTTACTAAATTATTTAACAAATCTAAAATAATTGTAAAAAATATAATTTTCTTTTTAAAACAATGTGTTGTTAGATACTAATTAGGCATCAGGATCTGTGTTTCGAGGATTGCTCAGTATTCCAGTTTCATGGATGTATTCATGACGTCAAATAAGTAATGATAATTCCGTATTATTACTATTATTATTACAGTAGTGACAACGAACAGGAAAACAAGGTGTTTGGTTAACATCAATTTCATATATAAAATGCAAATTAGTTTGGCGGAAGAACCGTTTACAGAACTTGTTATAGTATACGCGAAAAACAATGTTTCGAAATGAAAATACATATTTATGGCGTTCGTCGTAGGACGAAACAATGACAATACCATTATTATTTAATGCGTTATATTATTAACATGAACATTTTTTTGTATGATATGACGACAATTGAGAGTATATTTGGACTATTCATTGAATCCATTTTCTGATTATATCAAGTGTAGGCCTACTTATTGTTCTTTTATCATAGAGAGTTGTAATTACTTGTTCGGTGCGCATGCACTGCGGTAATATCATTAACATAATTATTTCGGTTGCCATTATTGCAATATTTCAGAAATTGATATATTTTCCCACATTACCTGGTGTTTTTATTCTAGATAGAACCCAGAAACATCCATCAATAACTTAGATTGACAAATGTGACACCATTATATACATACAACTCGTGTACGTTTGTCTATTGATATAGATGCCCATCCTGACTTTGTTAGGTCCATGGTCAATTAGTAGATGTAATTAGCGTGTGGGCACGCCCGTCTCTGGACATTGTGGTCAAACGGACGTCTGGGTGTGCGTGAGTGTGCGCCATCATGAACGCTATTCAGTTATGAATCAAGGAAGAAGTACTGTTAATCGTTTTCAACAAATTAAATAATGTAGTCAGTCAGTCGCTAGGTAATCTGATCAGGCGTGTACAAACCCGATTACAGACATTGGTAATATATGGATTGAATATATACATAACGGCAGAAACATGCGAGTAAAACATCAAGCGTCATAATACAATGCTAATGCCTTATTATGGAGTGGGCACTATACGGTACTTGTACTTAGCATATTACTTTATGTATATTTAATCACTGGCAACGTAGATATGTTTTGCGTAGGCGAATATAATTGAACTGTTCATGGATCACTAACAAAACATGGATTTGGATAATGTTTTAATGAACACTATGTATTAGTGCCGGTTTAAAAGTAGAAACATGAGTTTAACTGAGTTATGCTGTATTTCATGAAACCACTATGGACATGTAAGATACAAGATGATGTTTACGTGCCCTTGCTCTCTGGTCAATAGTTTAAATATTGCCTGTACGTGTGTTGTAAACCTTCAACAATGTCGTTCTTCAGCACTGTAATTTTCATGGGAAATTTCAAATTATCGCACAATTATGTAAATGCATTTTTTTTTAAATCAGTCGTATCCTATCTTTTTTTACAACAAAATAAATAGTTAACTTCTTTCACAGACATACTATTTAAATATTTATTTTGTTAAGAACAAACACACAAAAACAGACATACATGTACACATGCACACAGCTACACAAACACACACACACACATTGCGTGTTGAAATCATTAGCAGACGCAAATTGCGATTTAATCAAAGTGCCACAATTTTCTATTCACAATAATTTTCCAGTAAATTAGTACATCTTAAGATAATCCTGGTTCTCATAATCGGGTCACAGTTTAATCAGCTTCAGTGTGCAGAGTATTTATGTGACCCATGTTTATTGTGACCGGCACAGTATGGGATGTATTGTGACAGACATCGAGTTAATGGCCTCGAAATGCCCACGCTTCTCTGCCGTGTCAAGAGACTACTCGCTGAGTATGTTTTCTATGGCAGTGGTAAGAATTAATATACCAGGGATACCGGAATGCCATCTGCACGAGAGCGTATAATATGTGAACAGTGGGGAGCGTCGTGGAGCAACAGCGAGACAGGAATACAACGCTGTAAAGTGGATCCAGGCCATCAGCCTTCAAGGCATGACAATCTACAGGAGGACCACTGGCACTACCTTTCCTGGCATCAGCTGGCATCTCATTTCCTAGCATCACCTTTCATGTTACTTTTCCTGACATTACATTTCCTGGCATCACGCTTCATGTGAGCACCTTATCTGGCATCACTTTTCCTAGCATCACCTTCCCTGACATCACATTTCCTAACATCACATTTCCTGACATCACCTCTCATTGCATCACCTTTCATGACACCATCTTTCCTGGTATCATCTTTCCCGACATAATCTTTTCTGGCATCACCTTTCCTGGTCATCAAATTTCCTAGCATCACCTCTAATTGCATCACCTTCCCTGACATCACACTTCATGTGAGCACATTATCTGGCATCATTTTTCCTAGCATAACCTTTCATAACAACACATTTCCTGACATCACTTTTCCTGGCATCACCTTTCCTGACATCACACTTCCTGGCATCACTTTTCCTGGCATCACATTTCCTGGCATCACTTTTCCTGCCATCACATTTCCTGGCATCACCTCCCATTGCATAACCTTTCATGACATCATCTTTACTGGTATCATCTTTCCCGACATAATCTTTTCTGGCATCACTTTTCCTGGCATCACATTTCCTGGTATCACCTTTCCAAGAGAAGAAATTACGTTTAGATGACATATTACATTCATATGAATTGTACCACCGCAGATGCACATGTAGTCACGTAGACACCAAAACAGCAATGGCTTCATACGACTCATATTACGCAAACGGAAAAATATAAATACAAAACATCTAGAATCTTGAATTGGCCTGGCTCAGAGGTTAGGAAACTTTCTTTGAGTACAAATTCATGAGCATAGGCATGAGCATGAATTCATACTAACATTGTTTCATAACCCCGGTGCCTGGAGTGCTTGCGAACGGCTTACCAAACTAGTCACTGTCTCAATAGTCGTATGAACCGTACATGGGACAGGGAACCAGTTTAGCTAAGATGCTTACTCAGCCCTGTACTGATTGAATGCATCCCTGATGTGCACATCCCTAACCCGCCTCGAATTTGATCCGAATGTGCAAACCTTCTATTTTATCCATCAGTAAGGACATGCTCCAGAAACCATATCCTAGATATAAGTATAATACATTAATTTTTAACCTGAATTTCCATTGCATCGATCTATACTTTCAGAACAACCTAGCTACCATCGAGCCCTTATTATTTTATAGTAATTATTGGTAAAGGTGTACGTGTATAGTATACATTATCTGTATTGAATTAAGATCTGTAGATTAGTTCTTTTTAATGATTGACTGGCCAAGGTATGGTACATGCATACTATAATAGGTACGTATGTTCGTAGTTGTGATTTTGTGTAGATCTGTATTTGCGGGTGTGCCTATTAATAGCACAGTCTACGACACGTATAAATACTTGTCACTAGTAGGTTCTTAGATGCCAGACATATTCTATTAACTAGTCTATCATTCGTGCATCGAAGTAAACCACTACCAACTGTAGTAGCATGCATTAAATCACGACCGTCATCGTTATCCTTTTACGGAGTACGAATGCATTTTCTTATAGCAATCTGAAGCTCCATTTAACTAACACTTATCCTTCTCCCTGCTGAATTGTTCCATTGTGCATGTGTTTTAGGAACATACTCTTATATATGCCCGCAATAGTGAAGAGGTTAATTAAATATTTGCAAATAATTGAGCATTTGAATTCAGACAAAACATTTCGAAAATACAAGAGCTGTTTGAAACAGGGTTCATGCCTCAGAGAGTTGAATTACAATGGTATGTACGATACAATTCCTCAACATACCTGTCTATCTGTTACTGTAAGTATATTTATATTCAATGAAACTAGTTCTCCATCTTCAATGTACAAATCCTTGAAAACATCTTTAGGTCTTGAATCTCGACAATGCCGAACCGTAGACCGTTTCCCGATTGTGTGGTATTTATTACGGATAGTCTGATATATTTCATGATATAAGTAGTCACCATGGACCGTGACTTAAAGGTAGTCAGTCGATGGAGCCGGGTTTCAAACGCATTAATCTAGAAGAATTGCTTGTGAATTGAATTCATTCCTTGCATCACCTATTCATTCTGTAGCTCCACTGAGTCGCAGTCAATAAAGCTGACAGTAAAACACAAATCATCGTAGTAATCATTGTGCATCGCTGGTAGCCAAGTCAAAGTCGCTGATAGATTGTAATGCGTTGTGGCTTGAAATAGATCCGTTATGGATTGACTGCTTATTTGATTTTAACATATTTTATTGACACAATTAAACAGGATTAGACACAAGCGAAAACAAACACGTATCTAAAGGCCTCTCATTGTTTACAACGACTTCTTACGTGTTACATCAACATAATTTTCTGAAAATCAGTAACAGAAGGACGGTAAGTTGTACGTGTGAAACGATTCTTAATTTGGCGTAAACTGTGTATTAGTTACGTAGTGGTACATGAATGTGTGTGTGTGTGTGTGTGTGTGTGTGTGTGTGTGTGTGTGTGTGTGTGTGTTTGTGTGTGTGAGCAATTTAGCCATATTGTGATTTAGCCATTTAGCCATATTCTCCACGATGGCGTCATAGTAGAGCTGACAGAACAGGTATATCCCCTACTATACGGTAGTCCACAAGAAATCGCTATACTTATAAAGTACGACTTTTCAACTTATAGTACACCGAGTCAAACATGCAGCGTATCGTATTAGTAGTGTAGTTCTAGGAATAGTCAAAAATGGATGCGCACTGCCACACCTTCTACGATAATAAGTGTTTCTTTTCCTATTGGATCTAGTTGGTAATAATGTAATGGCATCATACGAGCTATGCACTTTGTTGAAAGCGGAACATTAATACAAATACTTTGACATTTTAGCACTTATTATCGTACTTTTGGCGAATTCCCATTGACAAGAAGCATGGTTGTCAGTGTCAGTGTCAGTTGTCAGCTGGCTTTTACCAATACAAAACAGATTAGACATGCTTGTAAGCAAGTCTTGTTAGTATCTTCTCTACAATACCACAAGAAGAATCCTTACAGGCAGCAATATCGCATTAGCATGAGCAGCATCCTACGGGATACCAATCCAATCTTCTATATAATGCTATATACCAGAGAGGTAAAGTACGTATCGTGAGATGCACATGGTGGGCTGTGTTTATCTGGTGTGGAATTGGATCCAATTAGGCCTGCATAATACACATATACATAGCGAACGTTACCCACAATACAAGAATCCTTGTCCACGCAGTGTATTGGTAGCGTGTGGGTTAACTCCACAACGTAATTTTGAATTTGAAATTAAAATTAGCAGTAAGTGACTCACTCGTATTTCAGTGGGGTTTTGATCATTGAATTATCTGTTCCAGCTTTAATGACATCGTGCCAAGACACAAAGCAAGAGCCTGTCTTGATTACTGTTTTTATTCTAGTTTCAGAGTTTTTATTCCCATATTACCACCCACGATGGTATAAGAGTACATATACATATTTAAATAGTACATAAATATATGAATTAGTTACTGACGTTACAATCTCTATAAAGTTGGCCAGGGTATCATTTCACAGAGCTCTCTTAGTCGCTAAGAGACCATAGCACTCTCTTAGCGCTATTGTCTCTTAGCTGCTAAGAGGGCTCTGTGAAACGATACCCAGATTCGTAATTTATTTCAGTAGAAATCCTGATATATTTATAGAGATATAGGGAAGCAATGATATTTGTGAGGGATATGTTTAATTCTAGTAGTATCAACATATTCACATATAAATAAATAATGCAATTCATCGGCTAAAGCAGGTGACGGGCACAATGGACAAGCTCTCTCTTACCTCATCCTAGAAAACACAGGCTGCTCTTACCTGGGCACATTACGCCAACGACCAGTTTCAATTGGAAGTGTGTGTGTACTGTGTGTGTGTGTGTGTGTGTGTGTGTGTATTTAAATGCTTTTACAGTCGTCTTCCAGCTTAGCTGATTTCGGCAGACTGGTCCCTCCTTGGG